>ML777237.1:2829562-2855867 GCA_009831015.1 Picea engelmannii
CCCCCCCCCCCCCACCCAATCCACTTGTCTCCCATGTATTTTTACCTAAATAAGTTATTTGATATACTGATAAAATATTGCAGCACATAATTGTAACAATACATCATTAAAATGGCCATCATCTAGCTAAACTATTCCAAAACCTGCAACACTAAGAGATCTATCATCACCAACAAATATTTTTTTGGTGTTATATTCATCAAGACAAGAAAAAATGTGTTTATCCTTATCCATATGATAATATGATCTAGAATCAACAAGCCACTCATTATAAGAATAAGTATATGTCTCATTGAAGGAAAAAACAAAAGAAAAAGGCTATTGTCCATGAGAAGAAGAGTTATAAGAAGAATCAATATTGATGTTGTACAATCTTGACAAACTATTCCCATAAAGGTGAATGGTTGCTTATTATCATAGAGGCTCACACCTACAAGGTTGTAGGACATTTTTGTGTTGGTTCAAAGACACTTTCCAACTTACAAAGGTATGTGTATTGGCCCAGAATGCAAGAACATATAGCATGGTATATTAGAGGATGTATACTTTTTTGTACAAGCAAGCCCATTAATAGGAAGGTAGGTCTATACCATCCCTTTATTGTACCCACTCAACCTTGGGAAATCATTTCTAGGGATTTTTTTTACCAACAACTAGGAAGGGAGATGATTTATTTGTGGTATTTTATAGGTTCAGAAAGATATGCATTCTCATGCCTTGTAAAAATACCATCAAATGACAAGAAATACCAAACATGTTCTATGAAAAGGTATGAGTGCACTTTGGGATACCAAGGAGCACCATAGCAGATGGGGACACAATATTTCTCAATACATTTTGGACTACATTGTGGGATAAGATGGATAATATGTTGAAGATATCTACCACCTTCCATCCATATACAAATGGGTAGACAAAACTAGTCAACAATAATTTAGTGAAACTTCTAATGGGTTATAATATAAAACATTTGAAGACTTGGGATGAAATTTTGATCTACATACAACACTCTTATAATAGAGTATTCCACACTTCTACTGGTAAGTCACCCTTTTAAACTTGTTTTGGATGTTTTTCATCTTCGTCCTTGGATGTTTTATATGGACAACAAGGAGGACTAAGGGAGGACCTCACAAGAGATGAATTGAGAGAAAAACAATGTTGAGAAGATTAGGAAAATCCATTTGAAAATAAATGAGACACTAAAGAATTCATAGGAAAGATAAAAGGCTATAAATGATTGACATAGAACCGAGAAGTCATTCAAAGTGAGAGAAAAAGTTTGGTTTCAATTGAGCAAGGACAGACTGTAGGGTCCAGGTAAGAATATCAAGGCTCTATTGTATGAAACTTTCAAGACATTAGAGAATGTGGGAGATAATGCCTATATAGACTTATTCTACCCCGATACATGTGAATTTACTCAATAGAGATTATGGAGAATCTAAAACCCTACATTATTCCATCTTGGATCAGGAGGAGAAGGAGGCGTTCCTACCTTCCATAGAGGACTTAGCACGAGATGCTAAAGTAGATTTGTTAGAGGAACAATTAAAAAAATAGTGGTCCAAAACTACAATATAGGGGAAGCATGGCCTTTTTAACATTGGGTTCAAAGGAAAAATTCCCGTCAAATAAAAGTGGCACTCTAGGAGGAACATAGAGAAAATATTTTCTCACCTCATTCAATAAATCTTTAGGATATTTTTATAGTACAAATTGTAGGTTGGGAAAACCCCAACCCAAACCACAAGAGTGTGAAAACTATGGGAGTACCCACCCAGTGTCATCTTAGATAGACACTCCCCTCGCTTTAGTGATGATAAGTCACCACAAGGGGGGAATATCGGTGACCTTAGGGGGATTGAGATGGAAAGCGGTAGAATGACCAATGAAACCCCTATAGGTCAATCTTAGAAGTGATAAAAATGCTTGTAGAAGAATCTTGTTGATGAAGGATGGTTTTCAAAGTGTTGTATACCTGCAAGACAATGTTACACCTACCCAAAACAAGACACAAGACAGATATACAAGCATTATATCAAATGGGAACAAGAAAGAAAACTTGTTGACCCAAATTGCAGCAAAATAGAGAAATATAATTCACAATGTAAGATTCCAATAACTGCAAAATTAACCATCCAAAACACCAAATAATTATTCAGTAATCAAGCCCTAAACAAGTAGATAATATACCAATACATAGACACGAGTTTTGATGGAAAATAAGGCTGAAAAATGATGTTATCAAAAATATATTAAGGCAGCCTTATGGTTGTATAAAACAATTTCTACAACAGCAAAATTTAACCACTAAAATGAGAAAACAGTCCACTCAAAACATATCCAATGACAAGTAGATTAGTTATGGCAAGTTGTAAGCAAATTTTAATGGTAGAATAATGAGCAATGAAACATTTTAAGTGAGTTTTGTTGTATCCCTAATGGTCGTATATTTAATCATATTACAACAATAAATTACTTTTATTAAAAGGGATTCCCTTAGGGTGTAAGCAAGCTCATAGCACTAAGAACATATCTCAACTTGAACAGATGCAATATCTCACATTTTCATGCATACCTATGCAACAATAGTGTATCTCCAATGCAACAATATTGTATATCGAATGAAACATAAAATAGTGCCTAATAAATTGGGTTATGGATTCGCTTGTGTAAGAGCTAGATATACTACTTATCTAGGGGTGTAATCCCTTTTACTTCCTAGAGAAAGTAAATCTAACAAAGTAAATCTAAGAGGGTTTAAGCCCTTTTACTCCTCCTATCAACCTTTGAAAAAAGTAGGCAATCCAATGATAAAAATATAGACTTGATGGAGGGTGTATTCCCTTATACTCTTCCAATGGTCTAGAAAAATTAATGCTTGAAACAAGTAGAAACCAAATAGTTAATGCATAAATTCCTTACAAATTCGAAGAAATAACATGAAGAAACCATTTCTTATCAAGCATATTCAAGAAAAGTACCAAAACAAATCCTTCCAAGAGATAGCGCACCACTATTTCACCAATAGACAAGTACTATCATCACACTAATAGAATCAAGAGAGAAATAGTGCAAAATTTCAGCCAAGAGAGTCTAAACTCTCAAGTGAGTTGTGTTCAAATGAAAAAGACAAGGCCTATATTTATACTGGACCTTGTAAAATTATTTATTCCACGCAATTTAGGGTAAAACACAAAATAAGGATGTCGACCTCCTTAATTTTCCCCTTTACAAAATATAAATTCAATTTTACATAAGATATTCCCTTAAAAGGGAGACGTCATGCCCTAGGGGGGACATTTTATCCTCTAGAAGAAATTGTTAGGCCTCCAAAGGCCATGGACCAAGACAAAAGGTTCTCCAACGCATGGAAAACATCTCTCTCCATAGAAAATTATTCCACATCATCATCAATCCATGAAGTCCCCATCATGCACTAGGCTCCAAGTGATTTCATAAGCCTATAAAGGTGACGCCTTGACCTGTAAAGGAAATTGTTGTGCTGGAAAGGTATATTATATCACCTCCAAGGGGTGATCAAATGCATCCAAAGAAAACGTCCTTCATCCCAGTGTCCCAAGAAGCAAGCGTGCATCATTCAACTTATGGGATTCATGCCCAAAATGAAGGTCCAAGTGACCTTGTGCCTTCACGAAATGACTTCCACCTATCAAGGCCCTACAAAGACAAACTAATTTTCTCGACAAGGGCCCACAAATCAAAAGCATCATCTCAAGTAAGCCATATATAATAAAAGAACCACTTGAACATGTGCATCAAATACCCCCTCTAAAAATAAGAAAATGCTCAAAGACCTTATGCAACTTTCCAAACATATGTATGGGAGGGTTTTCATGGTGACCTATTGGGTGAATCATTCCCCAAGTTAGGGAGTGTTTCCTAAGTGGACCATCTCTAAGTCATGTGAAGAGTATGAGGTGTATGGGGGTAATAATTTTGGTCATGGGGTTTATTGACATACAATGGATCATATTGTCTCATTTATGGGTGACTTTGTAGAGGGTGAGTTGACCTTCATCCTCGATGCATGATTTTTTCAAGACCTTTTTCCATTAATTTACTAGGGTGCTCCCAAGTTGAAGCTAAAGTGGGACTTCTACCTAAGCATGAAAAATATTTCCCACAACCGCTCTACCTTGGTTGGAATCTTCAATGGGTCCCTCATTTTTTTATGAGAAACATTTCATTATTCTCGGTATCCTTGGGAAAGCGTCACGAAGGTTTATGATTGGATATTATTTTTTTCTTGCTAGAAGCCTCTGGGCCTTTCGCCCCTTCTTCCCATTGAATGAGGTACAAGCCCTTCTTGGGTCAATGTGGCCCATAAACCCAAAAGATGAGGAAACAAAGGGAAATAAACATGGAAAGTGAAAAGTGTGTGCGGGAGTATTACAATGACTCATCAATAAATCCCCTTAGTAGAAACCCTTTTCCCTGAGGGCGACCACTTACTAGGACAACAATTTCATCCACTAAAGTGAAATAAGGAAAAGAACATAATTTACAAGAAAACATTTTCAGAATCAATAAAGGACCCTTTTCAACATATTCAAGTGCTTCATTCATTAAAATGACACTTACCACAACACTAGACTTTTTACCTCATGGAGAAAGACATGTCATCCTGTTGTGAGACAAGATGGTCTGGTCAATGATGTAGACATGAAGATCATGGTGATTATTGGTGTGATGTGGGGCTTTGTTTGTTGGTCTGTCTCTTGGTACTCCATGTTTGCAACTTGAGGTCCTCAATACATCATCTCCTCAGTTACCCATCGAAATGGGAGGTAACATGTGGTTCTTACTTGGGGACATGTGCTCATCGTAGAGTAAATGAGAGTCACAACATCTCCTAGTAAGACTTGTGCCTATACACACTGAAAAAAAAAAAAAAAAAAAACTTGTTTGGTCATCTAGGATGGAACTCTCATCCTTTGTTCATATAATTAAAATCTCAAAAAATAAAAATTGACAACTAATCCTAGAAAAAGAAAATTTTGCACTTTTTTCAAAAATTTCTAAACTAACATGTATATGATGGAGACAAATTATGTAAATCAATAATGCAAGTATACCAAAATGAAAACATAAATGATATGGAACTAAACTACTATGAGCAAGAAAGATGAAAATGCAAGAAAGAAAGATGACTAATCCAGGTGGATATCAGTGGCCATCCACCTTTCTCGACTGGCTCAAAACAATTTTCTGGCAATTTAATATTTTTAGCAGGTTTTAACTTCCGGGGCCATTTTGAGGGCCTAAATGAATTTTTTTTGAGATAGAGGTTCTCAATGATAGCCAAAGGCATGATTGAGCCCGAAAAATGAATCTCCTCGACGATACCTTTCCAACGAGCTATCATACGCTTAAAATGAAGATTGTATGCAAAAGTTACGACCCCGGGAAGTTGATGTACTAACTTACCCAAACGGGGCCCACATGACTTTTGGCGCTTCATCTCCTAGGGTTAGGTTTTTGGATATCTAGGACTTTTGGCATTCCTGTTTATTGTAAAAAGGCCTTCAGAGCCTCATTGTAATAATCTTCTTGCGAATGCGAGTAGCCGTCACATCTCTTCTCAGAGATAAGCTGCCACCATTCTAGCAAGTCTTTCAGTATGTATTTTTACAGTCGTTGTACATTTATTTCATTAATAGAAATCATGTATTACTGTATATCTATGTTTATGGTTGCATCTCTGATACGATTCTGTTATATTATCAAATATATGTGATATCTCTATGCATTTCCTTATTATATCTCCGCTCTCATTTCGTGCCAAAAATAATCTGGATCAGTGGTATCAGAGAAGGCTTCTCTTGATCATTTTTTCAGTGCATGTCCTCGACGAGGTCCAAGTATAGAAAGTTGGGTCTCGAGATTGTATCTCTTGAAGACAATCTCTCTTGCACACCCAAGAAACCCTCAATGGAGGAAGAAAAGAAAACCGACGGAGCAGACGATCCTATCAATATGTTGCTTGAGCAAGCTCTCACGCGAGAGAGGGATGAAATGATGGAGAATTTTTCCCACATCCTTAAACTCCTACCGATAGCATCAGGTGCATCTTCATCAAGCGACCACTTTGGAGGCACCTCACCTTTCAAGGTACAAGTTAATTTTGATATTCTTGTATTTCTCTGTTCACAATTTTTCTGACAAAGAAAAGATCACCTTCGCACTCCTTAAAGCTCTCCCTCATGTCAAACATTGGTGGGAAACTTACTGGGAGAAAAGTTCCACAGAGGAGTATGGAATATATGGGGCCAATCCCACTTGGTATTTTTTTATGGATGCGGTAAAGGAACAATATTACCACGTTGGCAACTATGAAGACCAGTACATGAGATGGACCACACTGCGGTAAGAGAGGGGCCAATCAGTTTCAGAGTTCACCAATAGCTTCCATACCTTGCACACCAAGCTGGGTATCAAAGACTCCTAACGACATTTGGTTCTAAAATACCATGGGGCTCTACATAGATACATCCAAACTGAAATGGATTTCCTGGACATCTCATCACTCGGTGTTGCCTATCGATATGCTGTTAAAATTGAGCAGAAATTTAAGAACTAGAACAAACGAGAGTTCGGGTATACAAATCCACAACAACCAAAGTATGACAAAGACATCCCTAACAAACAGTCTCCCGAAAACCAATCCAAGCAACAGGAAAAAAAAGGGTCACGGGAAGACAAAGAACGACACCGGAAAATGGTGTGATTTCCACAAAATCCCCTGGCACAACACCGATGAATGTCACTCAAAACAGTCATTGGTGGCCAAGATCAAAGACAAGGAGTCGAACCCTGATTCAGAATCTGATTATGAAAATAGTGGTAAAAGACAGATCATCGACGCAGATCCCACTGCTATTGTCATGACCGCAACAATTCAACCAGAAGAACCAACAGATCTAGAAGAGGGGGAACACCTTTTTCATTCACAGATGTGGGTGAAGGGGACCCCGCTGCATTTTATTGTTGATATCGGAAGCTAGAAGAACCTCATCTTAGCAGAGGTCGTCAAACAGTTGGGATTGTCGACAACACCACACCCGCAACCATACAACATTGGGTAGCTTCGCCAAGGACGAGATCTTCGTGTCAGCCAGCAGTGTTGATTGTCATACATCATCCAACCCTTCAAGGATGAGGTATTATGTGATGTCTCCCCATTGGATGTTTGTGATGTTCTCTTAAGCCAGCCATATATGTGGAAACGCCATGCTATCTATGAGTCTCGACCTCGTAGTGTCATTATTACTCTAGGGGTTCATCTCTACAAGATACCAGAGGCAGTTCCAACTACTGCCCCACCTAAACAGTGCTGCAAGGTAGTATCTCATACTACAAAATTCATCTTCTCCACAATTTCTTCAAAAGGGGAACAAAAGGATACTGCAACCACTACAGCCTTGGCCCAAACACCTTCTATCCATCAGAAGCAGGTCGACAAGGTTGCAGCAAATCACAAAGATTCCTTCTCCACACAGTCATCTCATGTAGCCTGACTGGTTAAAAAGGTCCAACCCTTCCAGCGATAGGTTTGTGACGACCTTCAACAAACCAAGCAGCACGACGGTTCCAACAATACAAGCAACTGACCCAGATGCAGATCCAACAAACGATTTCCCCTCTCCCCCGAGAACGCAACGCAATGGAAACCATTGCTTCCTAAGGAGGGAGGATTGATCCAAGTGGATATCAGTGGCCACCCACCTTTTTCGACTGGCTCAAAATAATTTTCTGGCAATTTTGGCAATTTACTATTTTTAGCAGGTTTTAACTTCCCGAGCCATTTTGAGGGCCTAAATGAAGGTTTTTCGATATCCAGGTTCTCAATGATATTTAAAGGCATGACTGAGCCCCAAAAATGAATCTCCTCGATGATACCTTTCCAACGAGCTATCATACACCTAAAACGAATATCGTATGCAAAAGTTACGACCCCGGGAAGTTGATGTACTAACTTACCCAAACGGGGCCCACATGCCTTTTGGCGCTTCATCTCCTAGGGTTAGGTTTTTCGATGTCTAGGACTTTTGGCATTCCTATTTATTGTAAAAAGGCCTTCAGAGCCTCATTTTAATCATCTTCTTGCGAATGCAAGTAGCCGTCACATCTCTTCTCAGAGATAAGTTACCACCATTCTAGCGAGTCTTTCACTCTGTATTTTTACAGTCACTGTACATTTCTTTCATTAATAGAAATCGTGTATTACTATATATCTGTGTTTATGGTTGTATCTCTGATACATTTCTGTTATATTATTGAATATCTGTGATATCTCTGTGCATTTCCTTATTATATCTCCGCTCTCATTTCGTGCCGAAAATAATCTGGATCAGTGGTATCAGAGAATGCTGCTCTTGATCGTTTTTTCAATGCATGTCCCCGACGAGGTCCGAGTATAGCAAGTTGGGTTTTGAGATTGTCTCTCTTGAAGACAATCTCTCTCACACACCCAAGAAACCATCAATGGCAGAAGAAAAGAAAATCGACGGAGCAGACGATCCTATCAATTTGTTGCTTGAGCAAGCTCTCACGCGACAGAGGGACGAAATGATGGAGACTTTTTCCCACATCCTTAAACGCCCGTCGATAGCATCAGGTGCATCTTCATCAAGCGACCACTTTGGAGGCACCTCGCCTTTCAAGGTACAAGTTAATTTTGATATTCCTGTATTTGAAGGACACATAGATGCAGAAGCCCTAGAAAAATGGTTAACTCTGCTAGAAGGTTATTTCTCTGTTCTTAATTTTTATGACAAAGAAAAGATCACCTTCGCACTCCTTAAAGCTCTCCCTCATGTCAAGCATTGGTGGGAAACTTACTGGGAGCAAAGTTCCACAAAGGAGTCTAGAATATATGGGGCCGATCCCACCTGGGATTTTTTTATGGATGCGGTAAAGGAACAATATTACCCTTTTGGCAACTATGAAGACCATTACATGAGATGGACCACACTGCGGCAAGAGAGGGGAGAATCAGTTCTGGAGTTCACCAATAGCTTCCATACCTTTCACACCAAGCTGGGTATCAAAGACTCTGAACGACATTTGGTTCTAAAATACCGTGGGGCTCTACACAGATACATCCAAACTGAAATGGATTTCCTGGACATCTCATCACTTGGTGCTGCCTATCGATATGTTGTTAAAATCGAGCAGAAATTTAAGCACCAGAACAAATGGGAGTTCGAGTCTACAAATCCACAACAAACAAAGTATGACAAAGACATCCCTAACAAACAGTCTCCCGAAAACCAATCCAAGCCACAGGAAAAGAAGGGTCACGGGAAGACAAAGAAGGACACCGGAAAATGGTGCGATTTCCACAAAAGCCCCTGGCACAACACCGATGAATGTCTCTCAAAATAGTCATTGGTGGCCGAGATCAAAGACAAGGAGCCAAACCCTGATTCAGATTCTGATTATGAAAATACTGGTAAAAGACAGATCATCGACGTAGATCCCACTGCTATTGTCGCGATCGCAGCAATTCAACCAGAAGAACCAACAGATCTAGAAGAGGGGGAGTGCCTTTTTCATTCACAGATGTGGGTGAAGGGGACCCCACTGCATTTTATTGTTGATAGTAGAAGCCAAAAGAACCTCATCTCAGCAGAGCTTGTCAAACAGTTGGGATTGTCGACAACACCATAACCGCAACCATACAACATCGGGTGGCTTCGCCAAGGACGAGATCTTCGTGTCAGCCAGCAGTGTCGATTTTCATACGACATCCAACCCTTCAAGGATGAGGTATTATGTGATGTTTCCCCACTGGATGTTTGTGATGTTCTCTTAGGCCAGCCATATATGTCGAAACACTATGATATCTATGAGTCTCGACCTCGTAGTGTCATTATTACTCTGGGGTGTCATCTCTAGAGGATACCAGAGGTAGTTCCAACTACTGCCCCACCTAAACAATGCTGCAAGGTAGTATCTCATACTACAAAATTCATCTTCTCCACAATCTTTTCAAAAAGGGAACAAAAGGATACTGCAACCACTATAGCCTCGGCCCAAGCACCTTCTATCCACCAGAAGCAAGTCGAAAAGGTTGCAACAAAGCAAAAAGATTCCTTCTCCACACAATCATCTCATGTAGCTAGACTGGTTAAAAAGGTCCAACCCTTCCAGCGACAGGTTCATGACGACCTTCAACAAACCAAGCAGTGCGACGGTTCCAACAATACGAGAAGCTCACCCAGATGCAGATCCAGCAAACGATTTCCCCTCTCCCCCGGGAACTCAACGCAATGGAGACCATTGCTTCCTAAGGAGGGAGGATTGATCCAGGTGGATATAAGTGGCCATCCACCTTTCTCGACTGGCTCAAAACATTTTTCTGGCAATTTTCCCAATTTACTATTTTTAGCAGGTTTTAACTTCCGGGGCCATTTTGAGGGCCTAAATGAAGGTTTTTCGAGATATATGTTCTAAACAATAGCCGAAGGCATGAATGAACACCCAAAATGAATCTCCTCAATGATACCTTTCGAACAAGCTATCATACGCCTAAAACAGAGATCGTTTGCAAATGTTACGACCCCAGGAAGTTGATGTACTAACTTACCCAAACGAGGCCCACATGAATTTTGGCGCCACATCTCCTAGGGTTAGGTTTTTGGATGTCTAGGACTTTTTTCATTCCTATTTATTGTAAAAAGGCATTCAGAGCCTCATTGTAATCATCTTCTTCCGAATGCGAGTAGCCATCACATCTCTTCTCAGAGATAAGCTGCCACCATTCTAGCGAGTCTTTCACTCTGTATTTTTACAATCGCTGTACATTTATTTCATTAATAGAAATCGTGTATTACTGTATATCTGTGTTTATGGTTTCATTTATGATACATTTCTGTTATATTATTGAATATCTGTGATATCTCTGTGCATTTACTTATTATATCTCCGCTCTCATTTCGTGTCGAAAATAATCCGGATCAGTGGTATCAGAGAAGGCTGCTCTTGATCGTTTTTTCAGTGCATGTCCCCAATGAGGTCTGAGTATAGCAAGTTGTTTCTCGAGATTGTCTCTCTCGAAGAAAATATCTCTCGCACACCCAAGAAACCCTCAATGGCGGAAGAAAAGAAAATTGACGGAGCAGACGATCCTATCAATCTGTTGCTTGAGCAAGCTCTCACGCGATAGAGGGACAAAATGATGGAGAATTTTTCCCACATCCTTAAATGCATGCCGATAGAATCAGGTGCATCTTCATCAAGCGACCACTTTGGAGGCACCTCGCCTTTCAAGGTACAAGTTAATTTTGATACTCCTGTATTTGAAGGACAGATAGATGCAAAAGCCCTAGAAAAATGGTTAACTCTGCTAGAAGGTTATTTCTCTATTCTTAATTTTTATGACAAAGAAAAGATCACCTTCGCACTCCTTAAATCTCTTCCTCATGTCAAACATTGGTGGGAAACTTACTGGGAGAAAAGTTCCACAGAGGATTCTGGAATATATGGGGCCGATCCCACTTGGGATTTGTTTATGGATGCGGTAAAGGAACAATATTACCCTGTTGGCAACTATGAAGACCAGTACATGAGATGGACCACACTGCGGGAAGAGAAGGGCCAATCAGTTCCGGAGTTCACCAATAGCTTCCATACCTTACGCACCAAGATGGGTATCAAAGACTTCGAATGACATTTGGCTCTGAAATAACGTGGGGCTCTACACAGATACATCCAAACTAAAATGGATTTCCTGGACACCTCATCACTCGGTGTTGCCTATCGATATGCTGTTAAAATCGAGCAGAAATTTAAGCACCAGAACAAAGGGGAGTTCAGGTCTACATATCCACAACAACCAAAGTATGACAAAGACATCCCTAACAAATATTCTCTCGAAAACCAATCCAAGCCATAGGAAAAGAAGGGTCATGGGAAGACAAAGAAGGACACCGGAAAATGGTGCGATTTCCACAAAATCCCCTGGCACAACACCGATGAATGTTTCTCAAAACAGTCATTGGTGGTCGAGATCAAAGACAAGGATTCGAACCCTTATTCAAAATCTGATTTTGAAAATACTGGTAAAAGGCAGATCATCGACGCAGATCCCGCTGCTATTGTAGCGACCACAACAATTCAAATAGAAGAACTAATAGATATAGAAGAGGGGGAGCACCTTTTTCATTCACAGATGTGGGTGAAGGGGACCGCGCTGCATTTTATTGTTGATAGAAGAAGCCAAAAGAACCTTATGTCAGCAGAGGTCGTCAAATAGTTGGGATTGTCGGCAACACCACACCCACAACCATACAACATCGGGTGGCTTCGCCAAGGATGAGATCTTCGTGTCAGCCAACAGTGTCGATTGTCATACGGCATCCAACCCTTCAAGGATGAGGTATTATGTTATGTTTCCCCACTGGATGTGTGTGATGTTCTCTTAGGCCATCCATATATGTGGAAATGTCATGCTATCTATGAGTCTCGACCTCGTAGTGTCATTATTACTCTGGGGGGTGATCTCTACAGGATAAAAGAGGTAGTTCCAACTACTGCCCCACCTAAACAGTGTTGCAAGGTAGTATCTCATACTACGAAATTCATCTTCTCCACAATCTGTTCAAAAGGGGAACAAAAGAATACTGCAACCACTACAGCCTCGGCCCAAGCACCTTCTATCCACCAGAAGCAGGTCGACAAGGTTGAAAAAAAAAACAAAGATTCCTTCTGCACAAAGTCATCTCATGTAGACAGACTGGTTAAAAAGGGCCAACCCTTCCAGCGACAGGTTCATGACGACCTTCAACAAACCAAGCAGCGCGACAGTTCCAACAATACAAGCAGCTCACCCAGATGCAGATCCAACAAACGATTTCCCCTCTCCCCCGGGAACTCAACGCAATGGAGACCATTACTTCCTAAGGAGGGAGGATTGATCCAGGTGGATATCAGTGGCCACCTACCTTTCTTGACTGGCTCAAAACAGTTTTTTGGCAATTTTGGCAATTTACTATTTTTAGCAGGTTTTAACTTCCAGGGCCATTTTGAGGGCCTAAATGAATTTTTTTCGAGATCGAGGTTATCAATGATATTTGAAGGCATGATTGAGCCCCCAAAATAAATATCCTCTGTGATACCTTTCCAACAAGCTATCATACACCTAAAACGGAGATCGTATGCAAAAGTTACGACCCCGGGAAGTTGATGTACTAACTTACCCAAACGGGGCCCACATGACTTTTGGCGCTTCATCTCCTAGGGTTAGGTTTTTGGATGTCTAGGAATTTTGGAATTCCTGTTTATTGTAAAAAGGCCTTCAGAGCCTCACTGTAATCATCTTCTTGCGAATGCGAGTAGCCGTCACATCTCTTCTCAGAGATAAGCTGCCACCATTCTAGCGAGTCTTTCACTATGTATTTTTACAGTCGCTGTACATTTCTTTCATTAATAGAAATCATGTATTACTGTATATATGTGTTTATGGTTGCATCTCTGATACATTTCTGTTATATTATTGAATATCTGTGATATCTCTGTGCATTTCCTTATTATATCTCTGATCTCATTTCGTGCCGAAAATAATCCAGATCAGTGGTATCAGAGAATGTTGCTCGTGATCGTTTTTTCAGTGAATGTCCCCGACGAGGTCCGAGTATAGCAAGTTGGGTCTCGATATTGTCTCTCTTGAAGACAATCTCTCTCGCACACCCAAGAAACCCTCAATGGCGGAAGAAAAGAAAATCGACGGAGCAGTCGATCCTATCAATTTGTTGCTTGAGCAAGCTCTCACGCGACATAGGGACGAAATGATGGAGAATTTTTCCCACATCCTTAAATGCCTGTCGATAGCATCAGGTGCATCTTCATCAAGCGACCACTTTGGAGGCACCTCTCCTTTCAAGGTATAAGTTAATTTTGATATTCATGTATTTGAAGTATAGATAGATGCAGAAGCCCTAGAAAAATGGTTAACTCTGCTAGAAGGTTATTTCTCTATTCACATTTTTTATGACAAAGAAAAGATCACCTTCGCACTCCTTAAATCTCTCCCTCATGTCAAACATTGGTGGGAAACTTACTGGGAGCAAAGTTCCACAGAGGAGTCTGGAATATATGGGGCCGATCCCACTTGGGATTTTTTTATGGATGCGATAAAGGAACAATATTACCCTGTTGGAAACTATGAAGACCGGTACATGAGATGGACCACACCGCGGCAAGAGAGGGGCCAATCAGTTCCGGAGTTCACCAATAGCTTCCATACCTTGCACACCAAGCTGGATATCAAAGACTCCGAACGACATTTGGTTCTGAAATACCGTGGGGCTCTACACAGATACATCCAAACTGAAATGGATTTCCTGGACATCTCATCACTCGGTGCTACCTATCGATATGCTGTTAAAATCGAGCAGAAATTTAAGCACCAGAAAAAATGGGAGTTCGGGTCTACAAATCCAAAACAACCAAAGTATGACAAAGAGGGCCCTAACAAACAGTCTCCCGAAAACCAATCCAAGCCACAGGAAAAGAAGGGTCACGGGAAGACAAAGAAGGACACTGGAAAATGGTGCAATTTCCACAAAAGCCCTTGGCACAACACCGATGAATGTTGCTCAAAAAAGTCATTGGTGGCCGAGAAAAAAGACAAGGAGCCGAACCTTGATTCATAAAATTATTCTGAAAATACTGGTAAAAGATAGATCATCGACACAGATCCCACTACTATTCTCACGATCGCAACAATTGAACCAGAAGAACCAACAGATCTAGAAGAGGGGGAGCACCTTTTTCATTCACAGATGTGGGTGAAGGGGACCCCGCTTCATTTTATTGTTGATAGTGGACGCTAGAAGAACCTCATCTTAGCAGAGGTCATCAAACAGTTGGGATTGTCGACAACACCACACCCGCAACCATACAACATCAGGTGGCTTCGCTAATGATGAGATCTTCGTGTCAGCCAGTAGTGTCGATTGTCATACGGCATCCAAACCTTCAAGGATGAGGTATTATGTGATGTTGCCCCACTGGATGTTTGTGATGTTCTCTTAGGCCAACCATATATGTGGAAACGCCATGCTATCTATGAGTCTCGACCTCATAGTGTCATTATTACTCTGGGGGGTCATCTCTACGGGATACCAGAGGTAGTTCCAACTACTACCCCACCTAAACAGTATTGCAAGGTAGTATCTCATACTACAAAATTCATATTCTCCACAATCTGTTCAAAAGGGGAACAAAAGGATACTGCAACCACTACAGCCTCGGCCCAAGCACCTTCTATCCACCAGAAGCAGGTCGACAAGGTTGCAAAAAAAAACAAAGATTCCTTCTGCACACAGTCATCTCATGTAGCCAGACTGGTTAAAAAGGTCCAACCCTTCCAGCGACAGGTTCATGACGACCTTCAACAAACCAAGCAGCGCGACGGTTCCAACAATACAAACAGCTCACCCAGATGCAGATCCAACAAACGATTTCCCCTCTCCCCCGAAAACTCAATGCAATGGAGACCATTACTTCCTAAGGAGGGAGGATTGATCCAGGTGGATATCAGTGGCCACCCACCTTTCTCGACTGGCTCAAAACAGTTTTCTGGCAATTTTGGCAATTTACTATTTTTAGTAGGTTTTAACTTCCAGGGCCATTTTGAGGGCCAAAATGAAGGTTTTTCAATATTGAGGTTCTCAATGATAGTTGAAGGAATGATTTATCCCCCAAAATGAATCTCCTCGATGATACCTTTCCAATGAGCTATCATACGCCTAAAACAGAGATCGTATTCAAAAGTTATGACCCCGAGAAGTTGATGTACTAACTTACCCAAACAAGGCCCACATGAGTTTTGGCGCTTCATATCCTAGGGTTAGGTTTTTGGATGTCTAGGACTTTTGGCATTCCTTTTTATTGTAAAAAGGCCTTCAGAGCCTCATTGTAATCATCTTTTTGCGAATGCGAGTAGCTGTCACATCTCTTCTCAAAGATAAGCTGCCACCATTCTAGCAAGTCTTTCACTCTGTATTTTTACAGTCGTTGTACGTTTCTTTCATTAATAGAAATCTTGTATTACTGTATATCTGTGTTCATGGTTGCATCTCTGATACATTTCTGTTATATTATTGAATATATGTGATATCTCTGTGCATTTCCTTATTATATCTCTACTCTCATTTCGTGTCGAAAATAATCCGGATCAATGACCTACCTACTTACCTAGGGTCCTAGGGCCCTAAAGGTTGGGTCCTCAAATGTCAGGTGAATTCATACAACTAGTGCAACCACAGGTTCATAATTTCATCAAGGTATCTCCCCCTATGCTTAATCATGTAATACAACAAATATAATTTAATCATAAATAATCATGGGCATAAATAAACATATAATCAATCATGGAATGGAACTCATGGAAATGGGTGAGGGAGGAAATTTTGCTGGAAAGAAAAGCCACAAGCTTCATCGATCCATTGATGAAGAGGGATACCATAAATAAATTATGGATCCTCTTCTTCCTTGTTTTTCACATCACTAGTTCCTAGGGACTAAGGGGAAATGAGAGATCGGAATAAAACCACATGGTTTCCCAAAGAGGAAGATAAGAGGTAAGGGACAACCTCATGTCCAGAGAAAAAACATTGTTGCCTCTCCTTTTGAAAATCCCTTAATGAAACCCAAAAATGAAAGTACTTCCATTCTGTAGTGCACTTTTATGATAACTCTGGGCTAGACAAGACCTAGTGCACATCAAAATCTAAGTACGAAGGTGCTTGGAGATCTTCATAGGACAATATTGCATCCTTAAAGGGATATGAATCATAACCCACAAGATACGAATTGAATTCATCATGAGTATATGGTGAGAAGTAATCTTCAAAGGGATGAATAAATCTGTGACCATATCATCACTGGGATGCTAAGAATCTAAATCATATGCACATTAAGACCAACTATCTGAAGATGATAATTCAAATCCCTTTGCATGAGAACTACCCTCTGTCATAAATTTGATCTCTATAAAAATGATGTAACCCACATCTCATCTACATCTTCCAAACTATATGAAATCATTAATGTGTTGACGAACCATGCTAGAGAGGTCCTCCATGAAATCATCCACATCATCTGGACTAATGAACTATTCATATTCATGTGTTGGAGAAAAGTGAGGATGGAAAAATTAATCTTCATTAAATGGAAGGTAGGATGCTTTTATATCATTTGATACCTTGACATGTTTCACTTTATGGGAGTCCTCCCCGATAATGTATTTCTCATCATCAAAACCATACTTTTCTGTAATTGTGAAACAATATGAGTTTACTTGATGACATGTCTCAAGGATGTCTAGTGTGATAAAAATGGTAGGACCTTCATCTAGGTTCTCCATATGTTGAACTTTGTCGGAATTCTTCTTTTTATTATTGGAAGATTTAATCATGGACCTGTTTCTCCCATGCCTCTTCATTTTAAGTGGTTTAATTCTTAATGAGGAGCGCTTTATCTTATTTCCTTTTGAAGGATCAAAAGGGAAAATATCATCATCATCAAGGTATTTCACTTCCTTGGAGTCTTCCCTTTCTTCATGGGCCTATTCTCCAAGTATAAACCTATATTTTGATGTTTCCAATCCCTTGGTGAGATAAATAATGAATCTTTCATCCATTTAATTTTTTATGGCCCACTTGTCAAAGTGAATATTGAAGAGACCTATGAACGAAGTGATTCTCTTTGGGAAAGAACTATATTTGAGAAGGACTCTTTATTTTGGTTGCAAAGAACTCATAAAAAACTTTATTAGTACATCTTCATGAATTACATTCAAATGAGAGACGTATTCGATAAGTTGTAGCACATGAGAAAACGTCAAGGTAAGGTTTCCATCATATTGAGGAGAACTATCTCTCCACTCCATAGGAATATGATTTGGATACCCAGGGACATTCGTAATATCAATAAAAGGATATATCTCATGGAAATCCCATGGAGCCATGGTTCCATTAAATTTAAAGACACCTTAATGAGGAAATTGGATGAGCTCAAGGATCATCAAAGAAGAGAGGGTACTTTCATCAATGGAGTAACTAGATGAACTTGTATGAAGTTCATCAAAAGTGAAAAGGGAACTATTGGCACAGGGGAAGACCCATGTTTCAACGCTTCAACCACACACCAACAAAACCCTAACTACTCGCCCTTTTCGGAAACACCTGCGAAGAAAATGAAGTCTTACCCGAGGTAGAGGTAGGGGGGTTGTAGGACTCAAATGTCTACAACCTAGCTGGGACACAGATATGTGATTACAACAATTAACATAGCACTTATCCAACAATATGAATTAAGTTATGATCCTTTTTCACTTCGCAGAGTAACCCTAAATACAAAATAGTGTAGTAATAATCAATATTTGAGCACATCTAACCATTTAACACATAGAATTAGAGAAGATATAACATTCATTCATATCTAAAGCACTAAGCATCAAAGTATCTACCTATCATTTATCAATATTAAGAAAATAAATACATAAAAACCATGAGTAACACTGCACAAAGCACAATAACACAGGATATATGTGGTTCACCCCAGTGTGGGGCTACATCAACCAACTCTTCTTCTTCTTTATTGATATTCAATCTTTCTTACATTCCTTTGCTCCTGTTCACAAAGCCACATAGCCACTCCAAAAAGGAAAGGAGATCTGTGCATACGTCACCAGATCCTCCTTCCCCAAATTAGGTCATGACACACAACCTTACAAATTCCATGCACAAAGCCTCTTACAATACTTTTCACATAGCTAACACTAGAACTTAGTTATCAACCTCTTCTTACATCACCTAGCTACTTATTTATACATTACCAAAAATTCCTAATAATGGGTAAACCCATGGGCCGACATCCCATGCCTGTTACATAAACCCTAAAACCCAAAAATCTCGCAAAAAGGGAGAGATCCCGCGATCTTTGCTTCGCCTACGCGCTCTATATTCGACCAGTCTGTCAAAGTCCCAAAAATGGTCAAACATGACCAACGCTTCCACAAAACTTGATCGAGGGATAATAGGAAATTTTTGCAAATGGAGTCACGAGGAAAGCTAAGGGAAAGGCTTTGGGAATAAATTTCCATAAAGTCATTAGGGCTCAAAAGAAAATTCAAAAATCCTCCTCGATAATGACACCAAAATGTTACTGCACAAATTGCAAGATGGAAAAATCTCAACCCAAACCATAAGAGTGTGAAAAATATGGGAGTACCTATCCACTTTCACCTCAGATAAACACTCCTCTCGCTTTAGTGATTATAAGTCACCACAAGGGGGGAATACTTGTGACCCTAGGGGGATTGAGATGGAAAGTTGTAGAATGGAAAATTAAACTCATATAGGTCAAATTTGGAAAAGATAAAAAAGTCTTGGATAATATTCTTGTTGATGAAGGATGGTGTCCAAAGTGTTGTGTATCTACAAGACAACATTAAACTTTCCCGAAACAAGACACAAGATAGATATGCATGCCTTATATTAAAGGGGAAGAAGCAACAAACCTTGTTGTCCAAAATTGCATAAGAACACACACACACACACACACACACACACACACACATATCAAGAATGTAAAATGTCAATAGTTGTAGAATTAACCATGCAAAACACCAAATAATTATTGGGTAATCAATCCCTAAACATGTAGATAATATCCAAATACTTAGGCCCAAAGGGGTTGGATCCAATGGTGGAAAGCGAGGAGTTTTTCACTGTTGGGCAAGGTTCAATTCTCGTGAGGGCTTTACCTGGAGCCATGGGGACACCTTGAGGTAGTGGTCGAACGTGTGGTTGCACCCAGAGATACTATAATAAATGGTATCGTGACCCGTGCACACATAAGTGGATCAAAGCCCACCCCCATGTCCTTCAACTTAAGCCCGCAGGGGTGTAGACCGATTGGCAAGTGTCATGTAAATGGAAGGAACTATGTAAAATGAGGTCTCAAGGTCGATTCTCACCCCGATTTACCCGGAGGGCGTGCTTGCGGGCGGTGCGTTTCTCCCTAGGGGTTATAAGGCAGCCAGCAGGATTTTCGACCCCGTGTCACGCGAGTACGATACTGCCGTTGTTACTGATTCCCCTAGTTAAAAAATAAAAAAATAAAAAAATCCAAATACTTAGACATGAGTTTTAATGGTAAAATAGAGTTGCAAAATGATTTTATCAAAAATATATTAATGCATCCTTATGTCTATAGAAAACATTTTCTACAATAGCGAAATCTAACCACTAAAATCAACAAACAATCCACCTAAAGGATAATCAATGACATGTAGATTAGTTATGGCAAATTGCAAGCAAATTTTAATGGTAGAATATTGAGCAATGAAAGAGTTTAAGTGAGATTTTTTTAATACCTAATGGTTGTATATTTAATGTTATTATAACAATAAATTCCTTGTCTTAAAGGGGATGCCCTTAGGGCATAAGCAAGCTTATAACACTAAGAAAATATTTCAACTTGAACAAATGCAATATCTTGCAAATTCATGTATGTCAATGAAACAATATTGTATATCCAATGTAACAAATACTAGTGCCTAATCAATTCGGTTATGAAGTCTCTTGTGTAAGAGTTAGATATACTACTTTTCTAGGGGTGTAAGCCCTTTTACTTCCTAGAGAAAGTAAATCTAACAAATCAAATCTAGGAGGGTGTGGGCCCTTTTATTCCTCCTAGAAACCTTTGAAAAAAGTAGGAAATCCAATGATAAAAATATAGAATTGATGGAGGGTGTTTTCCCTTATAATCCTCCAAGGGTCTAGACAAATTAATGTTTTAAACAAGTAGAAACCAAACAATTAAAACATAAATTCCTTACCAATTCAAATAAATAACATGAAGAAACCCTTTCTTATCAATCATATTCTATCAAAGTACGAAAAAAAATCCGTCCAAGAGATAGTGCACCACTTTTTCACCAATAGACAAGTACTATCATCACAAAGATAGAATCAAGAGAGAGATAGTGTAAAATGCCCAAGTATGATGCACCTTTCAGCCAAGAGAGTCTAAACTCTCAAGTGAGTTGTGTTCGAATGAAAAACACAAGGCCTATATTTCTACTAGACCTTGTAAAATTAGTTTTTCCACACAATTTAGGGTAAAAAACAAAATAAGGAGGCCGACCTCCTTAATTTTCCCCTTTATTAAATACAAATTCAAATTTGCATAAAATATTCACTGAAAAGGGAGACATCATGCCCTAGGGGGGCACATTTTATCCTCTAGAAGAAACCGTTAGGCCCCAAATTCCATGGACCAAGGCATAACATGCTCCAATGCATGGAAAAACCCTCTCTCCCCATAAAATTATTCCACATCATCATCAATCCATGAATCCCACATCATGCTCTAGGATCCAAGTTACATCATAAGCCTAGAAGGGTGACGCCTTGACCTCCAAAGAAAAACGTTGGGTAGGAAAGGGCTAGTTTATCATCTCCAAGGGAAGATCAAATGCCTCCAAAGACAATTTCTTTCATCCCAGTTTACAAAACATCAAGGGCACATCATTCAACCTGTGGGCTTCATGCTTGAAATGAAGGTCCAAGTGACATTGTGCCTTCACGAAATGAATTCCACCTATCAAGGCCCTACAAACACAAGCAAATTCTCCCTCCAAGGGCTCACAAGCCACAAACATCATGTCAAGTAATAAATATATAATAAAATATCCACGTGAACATGTGCATCAAATCCCCGCTCTCAAAATAAACAAATGCTTAAATACTTTATGCAACTTTCCAAACTTATGTATGGGAGGGTTCTCATGGTGACCTATTGGTTGAATCATTCCCCAAGTTAGGGAGTGTTTCCCATAACTACCCTCTCTAAGTTATGTGAAGAGTATGACGTGGATGGGGGTAATACTTCTGGGAATGGGGTTTCTTGACATGCAAGGGCTCATATTGTCTCATTTATGGGTTCCTTTGTAGAGGGTGTGCTATCATTTTTCTGCGATGCATGATTTTTCCAAGCCCTTTTTCCATTAATTTATTAGCATGCTCCCAAGTTTAAGCTAAAGTGGGACTTCTACCTAAGCATGAAAAACATTTCCCACATTAAATCTACCTTGGTCACACTGTGCTTCTCCAAGTTGAATATGATGTGTGGGCATTCGACCTAAGCATGAAAAAAATTTCCCACACTTGCTCTACCTTGGTTGGAATGTTCAATGGATCCCTCAATTTTTTATGAGAAACATTTTGTTTCTCTCAGTATCCCTGGGTGAGCATATGGAAGGTTTATGATTGGCTCTTAACTTTTTCCAACTACAAACCTTTGGGCCTTTATCCCCTTCTTCCTATAAAATGAGGTACAAGCCCTTCTTGGGTCAATGTGGACCAAAAATTCAAAAGATGAGGAAAGTAAGGGAAAGAAACATGGAAAGTGACAAGTATGTGGAGAAGCTATATGATGACTCATCAAGGAAACCCCCCAGTAGTAACCCTTTCCCTAAGGGTGACCACTTACTAGGACAAAAATTGCAACCATAGAAGTGAAATAATTCAAAGGGAATAATTTCAAGGAAAACATTTTCAAAATCAAGAAAGGACCCTTTGCAACATATTCAAATTCTTCATTCATTAAAATGATAATTACCACAAGACCAGACTCATTACCTCATGGAGAAACAGTTTTCACCCTATTGTGATCCAATATGTTGTGGTGGATGATACATCCATCGATATCATGGTGATGAGTGGTGTGATGCGGGGCTCTGTCTGCTAGTCTGTGTCTCGATACTCCATGTCTTCAACCTAAGGTCCTCGAGACATAATATCCTTAGTTACCCCTAGAAATGGGGGGTAACTGTAACAACCCTAGTTGAACAAATGTGAAGGATTATTAAATAAAATTAATTAGGGGATTAATCGTCTTAATATGGTATTAATTAAACAGGATAGGTATAATAAAACTAATTAAATAATTATTGATTAATTAATGGTTGCAATTAATTAATTAATTGATAATTAAACTACCTATTACATTTAAAAACATGAGTATTAAATTTAATAAATTAATAATTTATATAATTAAATTGAAAGGTTACGTACACAACAAAGGATAACTTATTAATTGTCGGAGGATAAGATATTAAATACAGGGGGATAAGGGGCATTAATGGGAAGGGATAAGGAGGTAATAAATGAGTTAGGTAGGGAGTAAAAGAGGAGAGAAGTCGGTGAAGAAGGGATAAGGAAGGGAAAGAGTTGGACGGGGGGCCATTCTACGGAGGTGGGGGGGATAAATTTTGGGGAGCTATGGATTTGCAGAGAAAAGTGAAGTTATGGAGTAGGATTGATACAGTGCACCGTAGTTGTTGGGGGTTTTGGGCACAGGGGCCAGGATATCCGTTGATATCCTGGAGCTAGGGAGCTACCTAGTTGGCAGGGAGGAACGGTTTTGGGTAGTGTTTTGCAGAAGTGGTCAAGGAGGCAAGCGGCAGACAAATGGAGGTCATTAGCATCAGGTTCAGGTATTTCAAATTTTGCAATTGTTTTTAATCAGTTATAAAAAATTTATTATGTGTTGATTAATTTATAAATTCTTAGGTGCTCAATTAAATGAATTATTGAATTTTGTTTACGTAAATTCTACTTGGCCCCTACATTTGGTATCAAATCCCTGGTTCAAATCTCGAACCAAGGGACTAAATAAGGGGTTTAGTTATAGTAAATCCCTAAATAAATGTATTAGGGTGAAGAAAAATTTGGGCCTTAAGGGCCAAAACTCCAGCCATGCTTAACCTGCAAACAAAACATAGAAACTTTAATAAAAATAAAAATAAAATAAATAAATCCAATACGAATTTACTGAAGTAAAACAAGCTACGTAGGCGAGTTAAGTACAATCGTTTATAAAAAAAATAAAATGAGTATATATGAATATTCATTATTACGTAACTAAACCAAAGTGTTTAAAATAAAATTGTTGAACCGGATAAAAGTAATTAAAGGATTTCTCAAACAATTGATTGGTTTGTTGTTTTTTATAAAAGACTAGCCTTGTTGACTGGATTGGGTGCATACATAAATTACTGAAGGATGACAATTTTTATTATTAGTACATGCACGATATTTGCATGTACTAGCTACACATGCATTTCTTGTACATATACACTAGTATGTATGAGTTTTCTTGACTTACTTACTGATAATGCCGGTTAATTGTTATGAATGTGTGAACCGTGTTTCTTTTCCTTGTACCATAAGATACCTTAACTTCGGGACGAAGTTTCCTGAAGGGTGGGTGTATGTAACAACCCTAGTTGAACAAATGTGAAGGATTATTAAGTAAAATTAATTAGGGGATTAATCATCATAATATGCTATTAATTAAACATGATAGGTATAATAAAACTAATTAAATAATTATTGATTAATTAATGGTTGCAATTAATTAATTGATTGATTAATTAAACTACCTATTACATTTAAAAACATGAGTATTAAATTTAATAAATTAATATTTTATATAATTAAATTGAAAGGTTACATACACAACAAAGGATAACTTATTAATTGCGGGAGGATAAGATATTAAATAAAGGGGGATAAGGGGCATTAACGGGAAGGGATAAGGAGGTAATAAATGAGTTAAGTAGGGAGTAAAAGAGGTGGGAAGTCGGTGAAGGAGGGATAAGGAAGGGAAGGAGTTGGACGGGGGGGCATTCTACGGAGGTGAGGGGGATGAATTTTGGGGAGCTCTGGATTTGCAGAGAAAAGTGAAGTTTTGGAGTAGGATTGATATAGTGCACCGGAGTTGCTGGGGGTTTTGGGAATGGGGGCCAGGATATCCGTTGATATCCTGGAGCTAGGGAGATACCTATTTGTCAGGGAGGAACGGTTTTGGGTAGTGTTTTGCAGAAGCGGTCAAGGAGGCAAGCAGCGGAAAAATGGAGGTCATTAGCATCAGGTTCAGGTATTTCAAATTTTGCAATTGTTTTTAATCAGTTATAAAAAAATTATTATGTGTTGATTAATTTATAAATGCTTAGGTTCTCAATTAAATGAATTATTGAATTTTGTTTACGTAAATTCTACTCGGCCCCTACAGTAACAGGGATCGAAATCCTCCCTAAATGGGGAGGTATGATATTGATTGGATCATTATATTATTTTTCATCTATCTCAATGATTTCAGAGTGGAAAAAATTTAGGAATAAACTTGTAGGGTCATTTTAATGGTAGGTCCAAGTTTGTAAAATTAGGGTTTGAAACCTTCTAGTTCCATTTTCAGGCATCAATGGAATTTTTGTGGGTAAAAAATTTCTATATTTATCTTGGAATCATTTATGTTATTCTACACATTGATACCTTTCTAATAGAGAAAACATCATGTCAATCATAGCTCGTATGCAAAAGTTATGCCTCCTGCAAGTTGATATATCGTGTTGACCGCTATGGTATGAGTGGATGCGACATCAACCCCCATTACTCACGCATATGGTGCTAGACACATATATAATTTCTATAATATTCTATAAGTTCCAAAACCTTATCACAGTTGAGGGTAGAGGAATTCAAGACCCTACCCCTAGATGGTTGTCGGGTGATGTTAAATATCGAGTTGCTAGGAGGAGAAGGGGTTCCATTCTTGAACATTGTATTTGTTCCATAGTTGGTAAGAGCACCTAGGAGTGGTATTTTGAGAGAAAAATAGAGGATGAGAGATTCTATACCAGCCAAAGTGTCAAAGGGAACTCCATAGAGAGTGACTCTTTCTTTTTACTTGCATTTGAAGAAAAGAGGACATAATGAACTCACCTCCTAGCTAAATTTTCTCCCATATTGGGTTTCCTAGGTTATAAATTGTAATTATTTGTGGATGGTGTGTGAGTATTTACTTCTATTCTCTATTTTTCATATTGATGGTGTGTGATTAATTAAAGAATATGAGATCTAAAGGAAATTAACCTTCACAATAAATATCTAATTATTTTATTAGAACTATTGTGATGAACTGTTAGTGGAATATCCATGGCAGTGATGAACGACACCTTCAATCATCAATCTCTCACTATTATTATCATAAATGGGACCTTTATATATAATAGATATATAAATGTCTGTTAATCCCTAATATTGGCTCATTATCCCTTAATTGGGGCATATTATATTAGTAATGTTATTTTATTTATGTCGGCTTTAGGCCATTACTTGTAATTATACCTCCTAGTCTCCTATATATACCAAGGAGACATTTTCATTTTGAATCATCTTGTACTTGAACATTTAAG
>ML777237.1:2877307-2917989 GCA_009831015.1 Picea engelmannii
CAAGGGGAGGGGCATGTTAAGCCCTAATATTGGCTCATTACCCCTTAATTGGGGCATATTATATTAGTAATGTTATTTTATTTATGTCGGCTTTAGGCCATTAGTTGTAATTATACCTCCTAGTCTCCTATGTATACCAAGGACACATTTTCATTTTGAATCATCTTGTACTTGAACATTTAAGTGGCGTAAAAGGAGGTTGCCCCCTCGAAGAGGCTTATTATATAAAATTATCTCTTTTTCAAGGCATTGAGTACTTTTTCTGAGGTTTTTCTATGTTATATTGATATTTGGTTCTTAACAATGTCCCATTTACTCCTTTCAATCAAGGATAATATCATCATGGTCATGGTGTCTATGTTCCTTGTTATACAAATGCATGGAAACACTTGAAATATCTTCATCCTCCAATTGTTTATCTACAAGATATGTCCCCTTCAATTCTTTAAAGAATTCATCATCAGGTACAAAAAATTTAAATGTAAATTTACCATATCTTACCAAACCCCTATCTTTTTCAAAAATGAAAATGGTTTTCTAAGTATCCTCCCCATGCAAGTATATCTCAGCATCAAAATATTCTCTTCTAGAACAATATTGAATACATCATTTTCATTGGATCCTTCACCATGGAGGTCTTATTCATAAGGAATTACAATAAAGTATTGAAAAACTTCATCACACTTCTCTTCATCCAGATCTAAAATCTCATGTGTAAGTAGCTCATGTGATGAAAGAAAACTTAGATGGTCATTTGTGACATCTTTCTAAAATTTATTTCTTTGTTTCTCATTTTTGGATACATAACAAATTTCTTCATAAGGGATATCATGTTCCTAAAACAAAGGGCTTGAATGCCTTAAATTCATCATTGATTTTAGCAAAGATAACACCCAAGGGGTTACTCTAATATTCAATTATTAAGTAATCTATATCTCCCTTAATTTTTACAATACTAATCAAGCATAGCATGGGCATCATGTAGTTCATCAAGTACATCTTCAACATAATCTCTTCCTTCATAACTAGGATTCTAGTACTTGTAAAATCATTCAATGAAACCTACAAAATAAGATAGTTCCTTCAACAAAAATCATCAAACCATTCCAATGCATACTCTTCCAAGGTAAGTACAAACATTTTCATCATCATGGACAACATTGAGATCTAAAATAATTTCAATGAAAGATGTAACACATAGTGTGGCTACATTAGTATGTCCATGGAAATCCAAAATGTGATTCGTCCATCCTATATTAAGGAGCTCATTCAGTATCCAAGAATACCAGAGAAATATAAAGGATTAAACCTTATGATGTCCATCACTGCTTGAGTGATTCAATACTATTTTTCTTCCAGATATTCAAAATAAAAAAAATGATATGAAAATTTTAAAATACATCATCATCATACCTCTTTTCCATACTGGGAGTTGCTAGGTGAGGCTTCAAATGCCTTTAAATCTTGTTATATATCCTTACCTCTATAAATAACAGGTCGCTTCGAAATATTTTGGAATGAGCCTTTGTTCCATTGGGAATTCACTATATGTGAAAATATCATCAAATAAGTGCTCTCATCAAACCATTGTAACCAATCTATTGAATCTTGGTAACTAGACTTTGTCCCCGATAACGGTCCCAATAATTTCCCTCCCAAACCTTGACTTTGAATGTTACAAAGCGATTTAACAAACTTCATCCTTGGAGGTAGTTAGGAAGATGGCCCAATTCACCACAACAATAATTCCTCTCAGTATAGGTCATTTCTTTATAGACACAGGGGGAGAAATGCTACAAATAATTTTTTTAATGTTTTCTTTAGAATAAGAAAGATGGTGGTATTTACCAAAACTAGTGCTTATTGATGTGGGTTTTCGAGTCAAGATCATTGATCAAGAGGATTTGAATGTGAGGAAGAGGCACACTTACACTATTAACAATATACTCTAATCAACCACATAGGTGTTTTCAATATGCATAAATTAATAAGACAACCCTTACAAAGATGCATCTCACAAAAAGAAACCAAATATTAATGTGCAACCATGAACATGAATATGGAAAACAACAACATCTTAATATGAAAAAATGACAATAGAAATTTCCATTAAATGAGTAGTGATCATAACAAGAATTAGGGAGTGTTACACTTCAATGTTATCTTTTGGTATTGGAAAAAAAATTCCCTTCTTCAAAGAATACACCAACAATATGTAAGAGTATTTCTAGCCATCAAATCAATTGATGAAAAGTAAATAAAAAATAAAAACCTCAACTTGTAGTTGTCCTTATTCCAATCCCCTCAAAATATGTTCAATGAAATACTAATTCAAAGGAAAATACCTATATTCTAACCATCCCTTTGTAAAATGATATTATATCTCATTTTATAGCTTTGTTCTTAAAAACTTCTCTAATAAAATATTATCTTTTAAAATACCCTAGAATCCACCTAATGTAGAGTGCTCCCTTTTGAATTTTGAGTGGGAAAATGTTTTGAATAGGTTTATCTCGTCACTTGTCATCTCACAAGTAAAATGAATTTCTTAAAACATGCATTTACTCTTTTCTTTAGGGTTTGATTATGTCAACATGAAAGGATTTCTCCTACAAATATGTAGAGAAATCCTAAAAAAATGTTTCTTTACCCCAAAGTACTCCTCAAAGTTCAAAGGTGAAAACATGCTTGCAAATATGTATGTATCAAATAATGCATCACCAACCCTAAGGAGCCTCTTCAAAGGTGAATTGAACCTCCAAATCCGTGGGAGATTCTAGATTATAGTTCATTTTCACCCCTTCTTCCCTTCAACATGCCTAGATACCTCCTTCAAGAGGGAATTCAACATTTAGTAGGCCTTTGACCATGCTGAATGTAATTTAGTGCCACAATGGAATAATTTCAAGTAGGATATTTCTCCTTCAACCTCTTTCCCAGCCACGTGTCATTCTTTGGGCCTCCATTAAGGTAAGGAATTCATCTTCTAAGTCTCTAATTTAAATCACATAGCTCATTCATGTGGTCCTATAGCCTTCGGTTCAATCCATGAGTAGGAAAATCCATATGATGCAACACTATCATAATATAGGATAATATGCATCGCCTCTAAGGCTTTTATCACACCCTATAATTATCATGAAGCTCCCATCAATTCTTTTCACATGGTGAAAAAAAATGCCAATGACAATGTAAAATAAACCATACATTTTCAGAGGGTAATAATGTAAAATAAAACATACATTTTCCAATAAAATATAAGATTTTAGAGGGTAATTGATGACCCACCAAGTCTTTATCCCACACGTATCCGTAATTTTTAAACAAATTATTTCCATCTTTGGAATCGTGCATCTCAAAATCTAAATGTGTGGGCCCAAAAACCTCGTTCTAACAGAGCTCAGGACACTCTTTTATGCACAACATAAATTTAGCACTCAATTTCAAGCTCGTCTCCATAAAACCTTGGAACATAACCACATTCTTATGGGTAAAATCATGAATATGGGTAACACTTTTGCTTGTTTTATGACAAAAAAAACTGTATTTTCACAAGTTCTTCAACTTACGACATACAAAAGTATTTTTTTTTATTTAGAATTTCACTTTACAGTAAAAACAAAACTTGTGAATAATTTTGTTATATTTCTAATGACTATTTTTCAATTTTTTTTTATCAAGATTTGATATGTCAATTTGACAATTGTTTGACAGTATGTTCGTTAAACATGAAAGGAATGATAATGAGTTATTGTTTTCCACAAAAATGTATCTATTATTAAACTTATGTTTTTAAGAAATGAAATATACTGCAACAATCTATAGAGACTCTATTTTATTATGACTATAACTTTGAATCTAACGGATGAATATTATAATTTCTAGAATTTTTTGAAGTTGACCAAGATGAAAATGTTGCATATTTTAAACACGTGTTTTTCTACACCCTGTATCTATCTTAATTTTTACTTAAAAGTAAAATCTAAAAATACCCTTTTGAAGAGAACAGTTTAACAATTATGAATATAAATTTTCCATAATTTTCCGTTGTGTATTTTTAGAGATGTGGATTTTTCATTTCACCGAATCATAATCTCACCTAAAAATATTATGCAGTGTTTTTTTTATAAAATTAAATAAAATTAGATAAAAACAATGAAAATGAAAACAAATTATACCCAATGAAAGTAGATTCAATTTTAAAAATGTTGGTATCAATTCTCAAACTAAATTCTGAGTATTTGTAGGAGTCCGCTACCTCCAAAGATGAAGTAAGATGGATTGAATTTGCAATTTCCTGCAAACAGTCTCATTTTCAAGTTTTTGGCCGAAATATTCTTTCTGCCGAAACCTAGTTTTTAATGGAATCCGTTAAAAATAAACGTTTCAGCCGAAATATGCTTACAACGAGAAAATAATTCATCCAAAAAACATTATACATGAATTTCGAGGGTACCGTGAAATTTGACGTGAAAATTTTCGGCCAAAAAAGATTTCGGCCGAAAGAAACATTTGTTCAGCCGAAAAATTGCCACTAGAAATTTTGGAGACCCGATTGTCATGAAAGTGTTACCCAGATTCATGATTTTACCCTTATACACTTTCATACTTATCCTCTCTGTAGACCATCATACTTTTCACGCATATCATCTCCACAGTTGATCGCTTCTAGATGGATGATCCTCATTGTGCCTCAAAATTCTATAGTTGGAGTTGATAAACTAACCTTAGTGAACCAATTTCGAAATGTTTCTCTGATGGATGAATATCATTACTCCTGAGTGTAACCCGATAGATGTTCTAGATCAACATCCACTTCCTTTATGTCAGAGTTCCTCTATCGAACTCTCTCACACCACCAAACTCTAAAACTTCACTTTGGTAGTTTTTACATATCCTTCTCGTACTCCAATCAGATACTACACCTCCACCATTGATCTGTCAGGATATAACGGTCACAAATCACCACCCGTTGCTTCCACTATGCCTTGTATTTTTCCATCAACTTTTATGTTCCTACCATGTTTCCTTCTCTCACTTTTTCACTTTACTTCCATATTGTTACATGAAAAATTTGAACACTACCTAGTTTTGTACTAAGTGTCGCACTTTCGTCACTATTTCACTTAGTGTCACACTTATGTACAATTTCATTGTTAAGTGTAATAATATCAAAATGACACTTTTCTAAGTGTCAAATTCATGTTTTACCATCTTAGACACCATGGGACAACATTTTGTCACTTCCCTAATCATTAATAGGAAGAGAACATAATTTTTTGAAGGTCGAACACATGATTTTCACCCTAAGTTTAACTTGGTTGGAAGGTTGATTCTCCCTTGTTCATGTTTGGATGACGTCAGTCCTTGGATGACACTCCCTAGACCATTGTCAGGGGGCATCAATGATGCCTTGTCTCAAGGTTTGGAGGAGTGCCAGTTAGTTTGGCCTAGGTCCATCTTTATCTACGAGACATCTCTGAGGATCTTTGGGTGGTTATGGATGAGTGATGACTCATATCGTTGAGTCACGCAACTTCTCTTCCATTATGGGGTTACAAATCCTAACTTAGGTTGAAAATATCTCAACCTTCCTTTCATTTTCTAATGGTGGTTGATATTTCCAAAGCCTATATAAGCAAGGAAATCCATGGGGGAAATGGAGTTGAATTGTATAAGGGGTGAAACTTTCGATATTGAGAGAAACTTTGAATACCTGTGCGTGCATCCAAGGGTTGGAGTAAATAAGGATTGGAATTCTAGAGCCATAATCCATATGTATTTTTTCAATTATGATGAATAAACTTGGTCTGTTCATTTCAATTGTTGTTTGTGCATTTTTCTAATTCTTATGTCAAATCAATGTTATATAGATTATTCTTTTCCTAACGATATCTAGTAGAAGTAGAGTTGTTTGCCACTTATTCTTGAAGGTTCCTTTGATCATCAAGAATCTTGGAGCAACGAGGAAAAAAATCAAACATAAGGTTAGTCTAAATATCTCCTTCTATCCATAGGATTAAAAGATTAATCTAAAAGTAAGTCAATCACCACTTGTTTTGAATAAGTCTTAGGTTATGTTTTTAGTCTAAGGAGAATTCAACCTGTCCGCAGGGTGAATTTCTCACAACATTTTTGGCGACCCCATTGGGGAAGAGCATCATGTTCTTCTCATTCTCTAGTATATGAATGATGTTCCTTATATTTTTTGTTTCTTATTTTTTCTGAGTGTTTCATCCTTTCTATCGGTCTCTAGAAACCTTAGGTAACTTGCAAAGTCAATATCCTTTTCATTTTTTGAATCTGGGTAAGTTTTGAGCATCTTCAGGAAGGAATACTCCCTATAGGAGGCATGTAGGATGTTGAAACTCCATAGCCTTCCTCTACAGGGAATTACCAACACTCCCTAGAAGTGTTTTTGGGGGTGTCACCCTTTCATTAACGCCATATCTGCATGATAACATGGGCATCAATCCTCCTTTTGTGTCAATTTTTAATTTTTTTCCTCTCTAGTTTTTGAAGAATTTTGACTCAGAGGTGTGCCATAGACTCTTTTATGATTTCTTGAGACTTTGTTGGTATGGTTTCATTGCATTATCACATTTTTTTATCTCTTTTCAAACATTGTTTTTTATAAAATTGGGAAAAGTTTATCACTGAATTCATTCTTGGTTAACTTGATCCTTGAATGCAATATTGTATGTCAGTGATCTTGCCTTTGATTATATAATCATTAGATATCTTACTTTCCCTTTACAAATCTTGTCAAGTCTTTTTGTTTTCAAATTTGGAAACCCTTTTCCTTGGCTTGGAAACAATGCAAAGTCCTTTAGACCTTGTTCCTTTAGATCTATTTTTGGTGGAATTGTTAATCCATTGGGTATATTCTGAAGCTTTTAGATACATTGCAAGTTCATTTGATCTTTAATATTTAAGTGTTGAGGTTTTTAAATAGTGTTTTCCCTCGTTTGATTGAGAAAGTGTTAGAAATCATCCTTGCACTCGATTCTCTCATTTATTTAAGCTTCCAAGTCTTTGTTTGAGTGACATGTTTTCTTCATATTTCTTTGTTTCAAACATTGATCTCTTTCATTTCGATTGAAAGTAAAGAAGCAAGAAATTTTTTCATTTGAAAAGATTTCATTGCACACATTATTAAACAAAGAAAATTTTTCATTCTTAGGAAATTAGTTTTAGTACATGTTTGGAAAAGCACGAGTCCTGCATTTGCATTTGGATTTTGGAAACATTTGTTTGATAGTTTTGAATCATATTTCTCCCCAGAATTGAAAGAGTTGCATAATTTCGATTTCTTGTGTGTATCGAGAAGAATATAACGCTTCTCCTTCTCATACATAGAATTCATCGAAAAGGAATGATTTCATTTCATTTTTTTTGCATTCTAGTGGATTTGAGTCTCATACATCATTAGTTTCATCTATGTGAACCTTCTGAGTAATAGAGCCATAAAAATCAACCAACACACTAATAAAATCAACTAGACATTTTTGGTTTTTAGCACACCAACATTATCATATGATTAAGGTCTTTGGACTAGGAACAATGAGTAAATTATCCATGACTACTAAATAGATTGTAGAACACTCAAGAGTGGTCAAATATAATTGTTGTATAGGCATAGCTAGGAACCCCCTCTAACATAGAGGTTAAACACAAGGTCACGTGCATAAGAGAAACAAATATTACCCCTCCAAGGCTTGACTAATCATAGAAGAGCGAGTGTATATTGGGGTTTTTTCTTAACAAACTACTGGTTTCCTTTGGTCTCGGTGCTTCGTGAATCCTGAATCTGTTCGGGGTCCTCAGGAGTATTACCAATCCATTTTTCTTGAGTTCTCTTGAAGAACTTAAAACTTTCATATCCTACCCATATGTTTGATCCCAACTATCTATTGTACCCCCACACAGGTTGAATGCGAGTTGGTAACCTTAGTGGCATTCCCTAGGTATCTACAAAGGTGACTGTGCAGGGATTTCCATAGTATGTGAGGAGGAATTCATATCACACTTTCAGTACCCTTCGAGGGTGATCCCATGAAGCAAGGGTTTCTTGCACTGAGAAGAGATGTTACATGGAGGTTGGGGTAAATTATTCTCATATCTTCACTGGAATATTGACATCCCGTATTCATAAGATCCTTTTATCTACTATTTTCTTGGTTGATTACTTTTAGGTATTTTTTAGGGGTTTTTATTCTCGAAGTTCGTAGTCATCCTTATTAAATGTTTTTAGTTTCACCATGTACAATAAAGGACTTCAAATATCTTGTAGGATGCAAGGTTTGGATCCAAAAGTTCACAAACCTCAATGCGAACCTTCTTATGAAGGAATGGTCGAAGAAACAACTTCTGAAACTGGGAGTGTCGCTCCTGGAAGTGGCCAACACGTAGAATAATTGGTCACAACCTTCATGGGAGGCCTTGTATATTACCCAAATCCACTTTTTATTGATCTTCTCAACCCACTACATGTTGATAAACTCTTAACAAAACCTCTTGATTCCTATTCTTCTTACAATTTACAGATCATTTCAACCACTACACAATATTTTGGCATGAACATATCAATTTTCCTAAAGGACTTGAGAATCTATCTTTAACCACAACTCCTATAGTCAATGTTGTTGGTGATTATTCTTTATTAGGAATATCAATGACCGGATTAACCCTGACACAACCACTTGCAAACACATCGCACTTCGCCCATGGGTTAGGTAATATTATTGCTTCACTATTCCCACATATGCACACACCAAGTGATTTACTTGGTCATCCTATTGGTCAAATTTCCAACAATCAAGTTGTTCATACAACCATGGTTACACAAACTACTCAGCCTCCATTTCCAACTTTACAAATGGGTACACTCTTTGTTGGAGTCCAATTTTCAATGGGAATCCAACCTTTAGCTGGGGAAAAGCCTTCAACTAGGGGAAACTTTTTACTAGGGGGAAAACTCCATCCATGGGGAAAATTCTTATGTGGCTGCACCATCAAAAAAGATGGGCACAAGCTGCTCCTATAATTCCTTTCATCCCTACTACTATTGGCCTATATCTGTTATCCATAGTTTTGGTTGTCATGCTGATGTAATGTTGATGGAGAACTCAAGCTATTCACTAGAACATTTTCCTGAGAAAAGTTACATTTGTCTCTTTCAAAAAATCATATTTTTAAGGGAGGTTCGCAGGCTACCTATATACTTGCCTGCGAGAATGAATGATTCTCGCAGGTTGCGTTAAGATGGGGTGTGAGAAGTTCACACTGTACCTAACTATCAGGGTGTGAACATCTTCTAAAAGAAGGAAAAAGATAAAATCTTGAACCTTCTAGAAGGGAATCTTCTAGAAGGATGAGTTGGCGTTCGAATGATTATCTAAGTACTGACTTTCATGATATCTTGGGATCTTTCCTATCCAAGTAACAAATCCATTCTCTCTTATAAATTAATGGGTCTTTCATGGAAAAGGTTAGCAGCAAACTAGCAAGAGATTTATTGGAGAATTAGTGCAATATTGTATGAAGGACCGATGCTACAGCAGCTAGAGACACCAACAAGGTTATCAAAAGTGGTTGATCTTCTTCATGCATGAGCAAGTGTGTGTGTCAGAGCTAGGAGCCATCGAAAGGAGATCTACAACATCAAGGCTCAGGTTGTAAGTCTTACTTTATATCAATTTAATACAGTAATATGTCCCTTTCCCATAAAGCCAATGTCACTTTATTACATGACTCCTTGATCATATGTATAGATTATCTATTGAATATATTGAATTGTCTTCACTTCGATTGGTTTGTACTGTTGTGGTCTTGACGGTGTAAGAGCATTGGAGCGAAGTTGGACAACAGAGACCCAAGGAAGCGTTCATAAGGTATGTACATGATTTCTTTCCTCTTAGTCCATTCACTAGTCTAAATCTAGGGAAAGAGTATTATTCTGTCCTGCTTTGTTCTAGATCCAGGTGGATCTAGGGAGATCGGTTTGTGTCCGCACTTACAAATTAATCTTGAAACAAAATTGGCGACTCCACTGGGGACAATCCCATTTTTTGGTGGCTTTTTGTATTTTTCTGTGGCCATTTTCTCTAGTTTCATATTTCTCTTGTTTTATCAGTCTCTGAGTCCTCAGGATATCCTGAGAGACCTTCTGGGTCTATAAGCCTTTGTCAATTTTGCCTTCATTTTCAAAATTTTTGTCATCTTCAGGACTTCTCGCACTGMCTTTAGCTGCAGCCTGTGAGAACTGGTCAAGTTTGCACCCTGCACATAGGGTCCAGTGTGAACACCTCGCACCTTGCTACAAGGTGGCCTGCGAGAATCCTATCTTCTCACATTGTGTTACACTACTTGCCTGCGAGAAAGATTTTGGAAAATTTTTGAATTTGAGTTTTGATTGCTCAGATCAGTTGATTCACCTCTGATAGGCTTATTGGATCATTGATTGATACATCTCTTGCTTTAGTTTGCATGCTTGAAATGTTTTAGGGTTTCAAGGTGTTTCTTGTTTTTTGTAGCTTGACTTTCATTTCTTGGATCTTATTGGAAATTCATTCTCTCTGACTTCTGGAGTTGAGTGTGTCTGGTTGGCTAAGAACCAGTGATTGGTTGAGAGTTAAGTGTTCGATGTTTCTCATTTTCTTGTTGGTTCGGAAGAACATTTTTGTTTGCATTGATAAGACTCATTGGTTTGCTCCTTGTTTTGTTTTTTCTTTCATTGAAAGAGTTGATTGGGTTGTTATTGCTTGATTCTTGATGATTTGATTTTCTTTTCTCGTTAATCAGAGTTCTTTTTGGAAAGTGAACTACAAGTTTTTCTTTCAAAATATTCTTTTTTGTATTTCAGAAAACATTGAAAATCAAATTTTTAGAGTTTATTGAAGTATTTGAAAAAGACATATAAAGATTGTGCATTGATAAATGATTGTTTGCATTGACATCTGAAAGGAAATTGTGCGTTGCATTGTAGTATTGAGATTGATTTGGAAAATTGTCTCTCTCTCCCATAAATAGGATTCATGGAATGAAAAGTGTTATATTTCTTCATCATCCTTGCATTATTTGGGTCAGAGTCACACAACATGAGTTTCACTTCCGTTACCTTTGAGTAAACAACAACTCTTAAAACATTGCGTAATCTTAAAATTTATCTAGTAACTTTTTCTAGGGCTCTTTTACACCAACATATAGCTAGGCTAGTGCTTTGGAGTAGGAAGAGAGATACACTCTCCAAAATCTCATAAACACAGAATAGCATCTTGAGTTAGGGAGTGTTAAATTCCATTTGCAATATATTGTCCTGGGAAGCCCTTCTAACACAAGGGTCAAGCACTAGGTCGCATTGGTGTTAGCAGAGTTACTAGCCCTGCTTTGTTGACCTCAGTGTAGATATTTCACGTATTACAGGGATCACTCCGAGGTATACCCACAATGATGAGTGGAATCCTTTGAGTTGATTTCGGGCTAGATACCCTGCCCTTGCATGTGGATCAGACTGACAACTGTTCCCCCAGGTTTTACTGTTGTTTGTGGTGACCTTAGTGGCCTATCTCTCTAGGTTCTTACCCAAGGTGACTGTGGAGGGGAAAGTCCTCATGGTACCTGGAATTGACGTTGGCCAGACTCACTCAGGCTCCTTGGAGGGTATACCCACGATTATGTGTGGGATCTTGCACCAAGGTGTGAGTCCATTAAGTAGGTCATCAACGTAACTTTTCCACCCTAGCCCCACCCCTTCTCGTCTCATTGTTGCGACGTTGGATTTCATCACCAACTAGTGGCTTCAAAATTAGAAGGTATTGTCTGCTTGGTGATTGCTTCCTATATTTTATTTACTAGTGCGTGCTCTTTGTTTCTCGAAGTTGACCATAGGAATTTCTTTGCGGAGCTTGTCATTTGTTTACAATTTCTCCCCCACGATGTTCACATAGAATGCAAGGTTTATCTCCAGAACATCTGGACGATACTCAAACCTCGCCTACCAGTACACCTGAGGGTTCTCCCCATCAGACTGAAGTCTCAATGGTTACTCCACCACACGGGGAAACTAGTGACGTTCCAGTTGTCACTACACCACCCCCACAGGTAGACCGAACTGACTCTCTCAAAGATTTTCGAATCACCAATACTAGAGAGGAATATCACATTCGCCATGGTGAATGACCTGTTGTATGAGTGAATTCTTCTGACGAAGCCGTTGTTACATCTTCCGAATCAACCGTTGGGCCTTCTCCTGGTGTAGTAGGCCAAGATCCTTTTTGGTCGGGTGACCTCCGATGAGTCCTTTTTGGTACTGAGTCACCCACTGTCTACGAAATCAACCCTCCCGTGTCTTCTGAGACAGAAACTACACCAGAGACCACCACTTATCGCTTTGTTCTCCCTCCCAAGATGGCCCATCTCGCTAATACTACGAGTGTCCAAACCAAGATTACTGCAGCTACTCTTGCTCCTATCAATACCCAAAGAATACCTGATGTCATCCCGACATTGCCACCCGGGTACCATGCTTTGAATGCTTTGTTGAATGCTCCTAATCCAACACCTCCGCAAACCCCAGCTGGTTCTCCAGGTATTTCCGCTTTTATCCCGACACTCCCTCCATTTCCTTCTAGTAATCTTAATCCTAGTGGCATTATCCCGACTATTGCACCACACCCACAGATTCCTTTTGGTGGACAGAGTGGTACGGTTCCTTTTCCTTTTCCTGGACACAACACAGTTACTACGCAACCTACGGTTGGCACACAACTTCTAGATGGAACTATACCTACGATAGGGGGACCAACTTCACCTTTTGGACAAAATATACCTCCTGACTTAGCCCAATATTGGAATCAACTTCTACGAAACTTTCCTCAAAATGTTGGGGGGAAACAAACTGTCCCTACTATAGGCCAACCTTATCCGAGTATAAATAATCCTATTTGGGGTTCAGGTCAGACTGCTCAACCTCAGGTCCCCACTCAAACTCAAGGTCACAATCCTTGGGGTTACTATCCTATCCAGCCACCGAATCAGCCAGGGTCTTCCCTCTATGGGAAAACTGCATACAGTCCTACTGGTTTGCCGACAGGGCTTCCACCCCAAAGTCACCAGTACCCACAAGTGAATCGGTAGTTTCCTTTTCTTGCTACTTTGGATTTTCCATATTTGTCTAGGATTCTCAATGATCCTATTCGTCACTGTCCCCAATGGCCAGCTATTCCTGCCGAGCTTCCATCACATATTCCGAAATTCGATGGCAAGGTGGGAGAGGACCCAAATAATCATGTCATGACTTTTCACTTATGGTGTTTGTCCAACTCGCTAATGGATGAATCCATTCGTCTACGTCTTTTTCAAAGAACCCTTACCGATTCTGCTGCGAAGTGGTATATCAAATTTCCACGAGGTTTCTTTTCTGATTTCAACACCCTAGCTATGGATTTTCTCACACATTACCAGTTACCGATCTGTTACGATACTGGGATTGAGATCTTAACTTCCTTTAAACAAATTAAAGGCACTCATATATTGGATCATATTCATGAGTGGAGAAGAATATGATGTCACATCAAACTTGAACTCCCTGATCAGTTACTGACGGAATGGCTTACAAAATCTTTCGTGAACGAAATGGTAAAGACATTGCTATGGGTGGTGTTGTTACAGAGGATCAGGCTATAAGTCGCACTCAGTATCTTGATCTCGTTTATTCACAAACAGGAACACTCTACAATTTACTACCCGAACTACCTCGTCCTGGTACTTCCAGCACTTCAACTGCTCCAGTTGCCTCGCATGCAGCTGATGGTGTGATTGGTACTTCTCATACCCACTCACATTTCGTTTCAACTACAACCCCTAAATCCAATTCTTCTAATGTTTGAAGTGCTCCGTCTCCTGCTCCTCCCATTGGTAAAACCTCTGAAGTGAACATTGTTCAATCTACGCTGACTGGTAAAAATAAATCAAAGAAAGGGAGAGGCAATAATAAGGAGAAAAATAATAATCAAAATGAGCAAACTAAAACCCCTCCTGTTGAAGATCGGGATAAGAGCAAACCACGTTACCCTTTCCTTATCTCTGGTGACGACCACTACATGAAGGATTTCCCTAGACGTGCTGAAGTTAATAAGTTCCTTCAAGGAATGTTGAAACCCTCTACGCCGGCAGTCTTGTCCCAACCCTTCCCGTCTCAGCAACAAGCCTTGTTGGTCATCCATGACCAACCCTCTACTTCTACGACATCATATGTTTTGATGTGCACCAGTGATTCTAAGAACAATGACGTTGCCATCGCAACTAGAGCCAAAGATTATTCTCAATCTAAGGAGAAGGTTGACGATTTACCTCCTACTTTGGTACAGCCCTCTCCACTGAATCCACCTACCAACGGTCCTCTTCATCTCGAATGACCAAGCCTTTATATAGTTCCGCGAACACCCCCGAAAGGTTTCATTAAGAAATCGACATTCAATCCTCATTCTCCTACAGCCCAGAACTATAGCATTGTCGAAGATCTGGCCCAAGTACCTTCAACAATGTCTTCCCTTGAAGTCCTTCAGTCTTGTCCCATGCAATGAAGGGCTCTGTTGAAATCCATAGGTGGAATTGATCCTATAGATACGAATCTCATAGTATTTGACTTGGAAGATCATATTACAAGGTTACCCCCACAACTTGCGTTTCAAATACAAGTTGTTGTCATCGATAAGAACATTTGTCGAACTGTTATTGATGAGGGTGCCTCTACATGTGTAATGTCTTTTACTTGTTGGAAAGCCATTGGCTCTCCTCCTTTAAATGAATCACAAAATACGTTGAGAGCTTTCAATGGCTCTGGTTTTAAGCCTTACGGTGTTCTTCCATCGTTTCCTGTTACTCTTGAAGGTAAGACAGTCCAAGTTGAAGTGGAAGTTTTCGATGCTCCCCTGGATTATAATCTTCTACTTGGTCGTAGCTGGGTAGATTCTATGCATGTTGTTGTGTCAACACTTTTCCGTGTAGTCCGTTTTCCTCATCAGGGAAAGTTCGTTACGGTTGATCAACTTGCCTTCTTTAATTCCGATACTCACACAGGAAACGTGCCCTTTATAGCTAAAACCCCACCGGGTTACGAGAATGTTAGAGTTGGTATTTTAAAAGACTCTTCGTTAATGGGTACTTTCCCCATACCACCACCACCCGATATTCCATGCCCGTCAATTTCTTCTATTAATATGATCTCTACTGTCCCTCATGAACTTCCTGTGTCTGCTGACCCTTGGATAGTCCCTGATCCTGGAGATCATACTCGTTTCAGCGACATCATGCCGTTAATTACGGTCGAGTCTGCTTATCATGCGATTCAATCGGAAACACCTTCTACACCCTCTATTGATGAGTTGTCTCCTGATCCTTTCCGTGTCATCTTTCCCACTGATGAGATGATCATGTCTATCATGGATGACACACCTTGGGACGATGGGCATCATCGTTACATACTGTTTCTGGAACAACACACTCTCGAGAATTATCGACGGATTTCAACTTCGTCGACCGTTGTTATCATATCGACCGTTCCCGGATCTACACATGATGTGTTTGCAGAAGGGAACCTCAGTAATATTTCTCCCACAATACCCATTGATATTTCAGTTAAACCTGGGATAGTTGAAAATGTTCATATTGGAGCTTCGTGTTCTCCCGAAGAAATTGTCACTTATACTTCCTTGTTTAAAGAATTTCGTGATATCTTTGCCTGGAGTTAAAAAGAGATGTCGGGTATCGACCCTTCTATTGTTTTCCATGAAATTAAGACATACCCCAGAGCTAAACCAGTCCGACAACGCCTCCATCCTGTCCATCCACGTAAAGCGGCAGCTATCAAACTCAAAGTTGAAAAACTTCTTAAAGCCGGTTTTATTTATCCCGTGGCTTTGACAGAATGGGTTTCCAACCCTGTACCGATTGATAAGAAAGGTGGTAGTATACGTGTTTGTGTTGATTATCGGGATATTAAGAAAGCCTATCCAAAGGACAATTTTCCAACCCATTTCGTTGACCAGATCGTCGATGACTATGCCGACAGTGAAATCTTTTCTCTCATGGATGGATTTTCCGGCTATAATCAAATTAACATCGCTCCTGAGGACCAACATAAAACTGATTTTATTTTTCCTTGGGGTACTTTCGCCTATAGAAAACTTCCCTTTGGTCTTAAGAACGCAGGTGCAACGTTTCAACGTGCTATGTCTTATGCATTTCACGATATAAATCATATCGTTCAACCTTATTTGGACGACTTGCCAACTCATTCTTTATGTCGAGTCGATCACCCTACTCATCTCCGAGCAATTTTTGCCCATTGTCGGTTCTATTGCATTCGCCTGAATCCTCATAAATGTGTCTTTTGCGTAGAGTCTGGCCATCTCCTCGATTTCATTGTTTTACGTCAAGGGATCCGGGTAGACCCTATTAAGGCTGAGACGATTCTTAATCTCCCTCCTCCTTCTTCATTGTGCCAGTTACAAAGTTTGCAGAGGAAAGAAAACTTTCTTCGTCGTTTCATCCCTAATTATGCCGAGATTACTCGTGGTTTTACACGTCTTCTAAAGAAAGGTTCAGAGTTTGTCTGGGATAAAGTGGTCAACAATGCTTTTGAAGCTTTGAAGTTGTCCCTCACGAAATCTCCACTTCTTTTCCCTCCTGATTATAGTCAGGATTACATTATTTATCTAGCTGCTTCTGAGTATACTAACGGCATGGTTCTCATTCAGGAGGATGATGCACATGATGAACATGTTATATATTACTTGAGTCGAAGTCTCACTTCCACTGAAATCAAGTACAAACATGTTGAAAAATTGGCTTTGGCTGTTGTTCAAGCGGTTCAACGTTTTCACCATTATATTCTCTCCAGGAAAACTACAGTGATTTCACATTGTAACCCCATGCATCATATTTTGACATGTGAATTGCTGGGGGGCAAGTACTCCAAGTGGATTGTCATTCTCCAGGAGTTCGACTTGGAATTCGATCGTGCCACATCGAAGAAATCTTTAGTTTTTGCTGAGTTAATTTGTGATTTTCCCCACTCTGCCACGGAAAATGTAGCAGTCGATTCGTTACATGATGAATCACTTTTCCTTATCAGAACTAACGATATTTGGTATGGAGATATCATTATATATCTCCAAACTCAAACTTTTCGGCCTACTTTGTCTAGCATCGAACGTCGTCGTATCCGTTATCAAGCACGTCAATATATTATCCTTGGAGATACTCTTTACCGTCGAGGCATTGACTCTGTTTTTCGACGTTGTTTGAATTTTGATGAAGCTGAGAAAGCTTTGAATGAAAGCGGAGCATGTGGTGGTCATATGTCTGGGTATGCTACTACCCATAAGATCTTATGTGCAGGATATTTTTGGCCTTCCTTGTTCAATGAATGCATTACTGTTGTTCAAAAGTGTCATGCCTGCCAGACCTACAATCAGAAAATTCGGTCGCATCCTGCTCCCCTTCATCCTGTGGTCTCAGTTGGTCCTTTTGAAAAATGGGGCATTGATTTCATGACATGTCACCCTCAATTGGTCGGGGGGCATGGTTATATTATTGTAGTTGTTGATTATTTTACAAAGTGGGTCGAAGCGATGCCAACATTTGATAATACTGGAAATACTACAACGTTGTTTCTTTTCAACCATGTCATCACTTGTTTTGGTGTTCCTCGGGCTATCGTTATCGATCACGGTAGTCATTTTAGGAATTTTATGATGTATGAACTTACGGAAAAGTTGGGTCTTCGTCATGATAGCTCAACACCCTATTATCCACAAGCTAATGGCCAGGTCGAAGCAATCAATAAGGTACTTATAACTATGATTCGACGGATGATAGGAATTCATAAAACCAGTTGGCACACGATGTTGTTTTCGGCATTGTGGGCATATCGGACATCTATTAAATCCGCTACAGGGTTTACGCCTTTTCAATTAGTTTATGGCATGGAAGCCATTCTACCAATAGAATGTGAGATACCTTCTTTGAAGCTAGCTGTAGAACTCTTACCCAATACTTCTGTAGAAGAGGAACGTCTATTGTATTTGATGCGATTAGATGAGACTCGACATGATGCCACCCTTGTAATAGAAGCCCAAAAGAAATGCATCAAGGCACAGTATGACAAGCATGTCAAACCTCACGTTTTCTCTGAAGGAGATCTTGTTCTTCTGTATGAACAAGATAAAGATGTCTTAGGAGTTGGGAAATTCGAACCAATGTGGCGTGGCCCTTACATTGTTCGCAAAGTTTTGGAAAAAGGAGAGTATGAGATGGTTGATTACGATGGTATACCTTTGAGTGAACCCAGGAATGGGTTGTACTTGAAGAAGTACGATGCATAAGTTATTTGTGCAAGAGTACTTGTATTTTTATGTATCATACTGTGTGTGTGTAACTTTAGTTTGCTTTTGATTTTATCTGGTCTCTACCCTTACGTGACGATGTGTTTGATTGCCATATGTCGGAGTATTCGCTACCTTATATTGGCTTCGCTGATGGTGCTAGACGTAGTACTTGGAACTTAGCTTCCGCTGCATGGGCTATCTATGCCCCAACCAACAAACTTATATCTTTACGAGGTGTATATCTGGGCCGTGCAACCAACAACATTGCCGAGTATAGCGTCGTTATTGAATTATTGGTTGATGCTATCTCGCTTGGAATTCATCACTTGGTTGTGCGACTCGACTCACAGCTTGTGGTACTACAGCTAAGTAATGTCTACTCTATTCGAAGTCCTACTTTATTATGAGTGTATTTGCGGATTCGCCTCTTGGAACGATATTTTGATTACATTGAATATCAACATATTCCTAGACATCTTAATACATTAACAAATGCATTAGCAAATTATGTATTGGACAGAAATTTGAACAATTTATAAATCAAACACATTTTACAATCCACACAATGTAAAGTAAACTGGTAGAAGCCGTCTGTATATATATAACGATCAAAAGAGTTTGTTTTTACAATAGTTTGTCCAAAGACCAAAATATTAAAAATTGAAGGTTATAGCTTCTACAAGGTGATGTCACGGATGACGTTCATGGTAACACACTATTTCCCTAGCCACTCTGCGGAGTAGTCGACCCATAGCTGCAAAAACTCCTACAGTGTGACGTTGATTGCGTCGTGGAATCTCTTCCAGAGTCATATCTAGAATCTCGGCTGTCAGGCCCTCTAAATTCTGCTCCACTGTCAGATAATCCTTAGCATACTGGGGTACTGTTGCTGCTACTTCTCCTCATCGCTGGATAGGAGAAGAGCTAGAAGGTCTATATGCTCCAACATCTGTGTTATCGACGAATGTTTTGTGTTAGTCTTTGGATAAATATATAAAACAAAAATATTTGAATATAATACAAAAATTTCAAAAACATTTAAAAAGAGAAAATTTGTGTTCTTCTTACCGAGGTCTCCCCACTGAGTTTCCTCAGGTAGTGCTAGATCTGGATGTCCTCGGAAATCCAACCCGGCGTATGCGTAGTCATCAACCATCATCATTTGGTTTTGCAACCAGTCAAAGAAGATATCGTCATATTTGACGATAGGTCCTGCCACGTGCCGGGCCATGATCCGACACCATCGTAACATCCTCGGATCCCTGGGACCAGGAAGATCCCACTCAACCTATAGACAAAATACAGGGACCCTCTCTAGGAAGAAGGACACTAAGAACGATCCATAACCAAATTGTTTTAGTTCTCCCTGCCTGCACTTAGTCAACTGTTTTTTGATACTGCGCAATACTGCATCGACCCAGTTAAATACCCAAGGCTTAGTACACTCGATGGCATAATGGAAATAGCTCTGCAATGCCATATGGGGAGCAGAAATTCCAGCCATCCGAGAAATCGTGAAGAGAATAGTATGAAGATTCAAGTCAATTACTCCCTAGATTTCCACTTTCCCTTTCTTTCTTTCGGCCTTGGGTACACAATATTGGTTACAATATTCACTCATTTTCAAACCACCACATCTGCTGCCGGTCAGACTGACATAGGACCCACGCTTGGATAATCCTGTCAAGAAATATATGTCCTCGATGTCAATAGATAATGTATGAGCTCCCACAATGAAAACTTGTTGGTCTGGATCCCACATTCGGACTAGGTACTCCAGTAATCGGACTTGGGCTCTCATGCCCGGGATACAGAAGTATTTTAAGAGACCACAGTCTCTTAAAGAAACTATGGTTGGAGGGTGATTTTCAGTGTTTGCGTTATCCTCCTCATGTTCTCGTTCTCGCCACTCGAGCACCATGTTTGTGGCTATTTACCTGCATAAGAAACATACAAACATGATTAATGATCTTATTCATGAAGAGAATCTTTTCTATTGGCTAAACGTTTCAATTTTTTTTGGGTTCTGCACTGTTCACAGGTGACATATTATGCATAGTGAGAACTTCTCGTAGGCGGCTTAAGGCCCACCTGTGAGAACGAGTCATTCTCGCAAGCCCCGTATGGGCCACCTGCGAGAATGTCTCCACGCAAAAAGGGTTCAAAAAACTAACTTAAAACTAAACTTTTAACCAATGAAATCAAATTTTTAAACCATCAAAATATCAGGAATGAATAACTTACCGAGATGCTGCTGACGACACATCAAATGGTCTCCCGTAGCTCCCGAAAATCGACACCGAATGTAGAGGGTAAAATGAGGGTTTTTGAAACTCAATGGTAAAAGTGTAAAATGATATGGTAAATTTGGTTATTCACTCATTTTAATTAATTTTAACTATATCAAATGTGGGTTTTTTATGTTTATTTATTATTTAAACCTAATCACTAATGTGAAAATGAGTGAAATGACTTGCAGGTGCGAACCATGGATGATTATGGACATAAGTTTTCCCTGGTGTGGTGTGATTTTGATTGTTTGTTGTGGTTTTTACATAAAACCTCGAGCGCCTTTTGTCCGTTCTTGTTCTTGTGAAAAACATAAGAACGTGATCGAGCGTCATTTTATCACTTTTTTGGGCTCACTGTGGTTATACGAAAAAGGAACACCCCTGGAGTTCTCTTTGAGCTCTTTTCAGACTCTCTAAACATGAAAAGATTGCCGAGCGATCTTGCTATTTTCACGCTCATTAAAGTATTTGAAGTATGCATCTTTCGAGCAATAGTTTAACCCTTTTTAAGTCTCGTTGGAATACTGTACAAAAAAGGAACAGAGAGAGTTCTCTTTTAAGTGTTTTTTCCAAACTCTATAATCTTGAAAAACCTTCGAGTTTACTATCTCTGGACTCATTAAACAAAGATTGACAGACCCGTGATGGGACTGAACCACTCCTTCCTAGGGTTCATTAAAAATACTCTGAGGGACTCATCCAAAGGATGAGCTTATATCAACAAGCATATGTGATCCTCTTCAAGCTTGCGTAAAAATAAAGAGGTACTTGGCAAAAATTGTGGGGGAAAATTTGGGAAAGGGATATGTTTCATCTTTGTATTAATTGGCAGTAAGTGTCTCTCTTGAACATGACACCCCCTGATTCATCACTTGAAGCCGGTTTGGGAAATCCATTTGTCTCTCTTTCGATTGATTACAAGGTCATTCCATATGTCGTTTTTTGAGTCAATTCTACCAAATCATTGGTTGTGTCATTCATATGTTCAAGAGAATTCTATCCGAAACCTATGTTGAGTCAGTCATCTGCAGTTGTCCATTCTCTTTGTGTTAGCCTTCCCTGTGTCTAGTCCAATTGCAACATGCTCTGTTTTACTCAAACTCCATTACTCATTTCATGTCACTGATGGGGAATACATCAAGGCCCTCCTGTGATGTGTTTTGTTCCGTCGAATTCATCTCATTATCCAGGATCAAGACTTAGTAATTATTTAGTACCTTGGAGCTTGCATGCCTCAATGGAAAGTTTCCTCACTTTCGAAAGTGGGTTTACATCATTGACCCCTGATCGAAAGATTACATTGGATGTTCGACATCAACTCATTTATTCACACTCGATGGATTGTACTATGGTACCTTGGGAGTCATTGACATCAATGGTGATTTCCCTTGCACTTGTTAACGGTTACATCAATGACCGGTAATCAAGTGGTTTCTACCATGTTCGATTTCAACACATGTAATCACATGGTTAGATTCGTACTTTGGGCGACGAGATTGAAGACCCTGGATATCATCTTTGTAATCCAGGTTGCGATGGAGTATATATGATTTGTGACACATAGATCCACTGTGTATGTTTCGTGGCTATGTCATCTTGATTTAAAATTTTTTGCATAGATCCACAGTGTATTCAGGTGGCTATGATATATTTTGACAACATGGATCCACATTGTATGATTGGTGTCCATGACCCATGTTTATGATGTCATCATTCTATGATCTGAGTATGGGAATGCCTACCTCAGAATTGGTCTAAATAATATTTTGCCGATGCTTGATTGTTCGCAGGTTTTCGATTAGATGTGCTCCTGGTTCTCGACACACACATGCAGCTTACAAAGTCTATCGACTGTCACTGGTTCCACTCTCAGACTTTAGGGGGCATTCTGTTATCCATAATTTTGGTTGTCATTTTGATGTAATGTTGATGGAGAACTCAAGCTCTTCACTAGAACATTTTCCTGAGAAAAGTTCCATTTGTCTCTTTCAAAAAATCATATTTTTAAGGGAGGTTCGCAGGCTACCTATATACTTGCCTACGAGAATGAATGATTCTCGCAGGCTGCATTAAGCTGGGGTGCGAGACTTTCACACTGTACCTAACTATCAAGGTGTGAACATCTTCTAAAAGAAGGAAAAAGATAAAATATTGAACCTTCTAGAAGGGAATCTTCTAGAAGGATGAGTTGTCGTTCGAATGATTATCTAAGTACTGGCTTTCCTGATATCTTGGGATCTTTCCTATCCAAGTAACAAATCCATTCTCTCTTATAAATTAATGGGTCTCTCATGGAAAAGGTTAGCAGCAAACTAGCAAGAGATTTATTGGAGAATTAGTGCAATATTGTATGAAGGACTGATGCTACAGTAGCTAGAGACACCGGCAAGGTTATCAGAAGTGGTTGATCTTCTTCATGCATGAGCAAGTGTGTGTGTCAGAGCTAGGAGCCATCGAAAGGAGATCTACAACATCAAGGCTCAGGTTGTAAGTCTTACTTTCTATCAATTCAATACAGTAATATGTCCCTTTCCCATAAAGCCAATGTCACTTTATTACATGACTCCTTGATCATATGTATAGATTAGCTATTGAATATATTGAATTGTCTTCACTTTGATTGGTTTGTACTGTTGTGGTCTTGATGGTGTAAGAGCATTGGAGCGAAGCTAGACAACATAGACCCAAGGAAGCATTCATAAGGTATGTACATGATTTCTTGCCTCTTAGTCCATTCACTAGTCTAAATCTAGGGAAAGAGTATTATTTTGTCCTGCTTTGTTCTAGATCCAGGTGGATCTAGGGAGATCGGTTTGTGTCTGCACTTACGGATTAATCTTGAAACAATATCTTGGACAACGATATCCAGAAGTTACAAATCCCTTATGGGGTCAACCTAATATGGTAGGAATTCATGAGCAACAAACTTTTCCCTATCAGTCTGTGAACCCCATGATTCCAACACAACAACCTCCTCAAACAAAGTATATGGGAAGCCCATTTTTCCAACCTCCTTACATGGGGGGACCATCAGGTCAATCATAGTATGTAGCAGGTCAATTAGGACAATCAATTTACATGAGTGGACAACTCAGGAAGCCACCATACATGGGGGGCCCCTTAGGTCAACCACAATACATGGGAGGACCATCTAGTTTTTCCATATCGTTGCAACCTATATATGGTCCTATTGGTGTTCCCATGCCACATGGTTTTAATCAGTATCAACAAAATTACTGAAAAATTACATTCTTGGCTACTTTATATTTTTCAGAAATGTCGTGTTTGACAAATAATCCCATTCAACATGCCCCATCTTGGCCCTCCATCCCTACCAAGTTACTGTCTGATATCCTGAAATTCAACAAAAAAACTGGAGAAGATACTAACAATCATGTTATGACCTTCCATTTATGGTGTTCTTCGAACTCTTTGATGGATGATTCCATTCATTTGAGGATTTTTTAGAGAACACTTACAAGTTCAATAAGAAAATGGTATATTGATCTGTCGCGTAACTCCTTTTTTGACTTTAAATCTCTTTCCATGGATCTTCTAACACATTTTCAATTGCCTATATGGTATGAGACCGGTACAAATCTTTTAACCTCACTCTGGAAATCCACTTCCACTCACATATCCTATCATATTCATGAGTGGAGGTGGTGGAGACGATTGATCAAAGATGCAATTCCAGACCAAATCCTCATGGATTGGTGTACAAAGTCACTCTTGCCACCCATTTCTAGAGATGTCACCATGGGAGGTGTTGTTACTGAGGATCAATCTATCATTTATGCTCAATATTTGGACTTGGTATATTCCTAGTCTGGTACACTTTATGATCTGATCCCTCATGCTCCTCTCCCATCGACTGACCTGAAAAAAATCTACTCTGAAAGCCCATGCAAGTGGCTAGTAGCTTCCATTTCAAACACCAAAACTATTTTCACTCCTTATCAAACCTCCAAAGTGAATGCAGTTCAATCCAATTCATCTTAGCAACCCGGACGTAAGAAAAAAAACAAGGGTAAATCCAAAAATTCTTCTAACCAACACGAGAGTACAAAGACTATTGATACCCAACCGAAAAGGAAGCTAAGTTTCCCTACATGATTTGTGTGGAGGACCACTACATGAAATACTACCCTCATCGAAAGGAATTTTCTAAATTTATGAAGGGTACGTCCCAACCTGTAGTGTTAACTGACACTTTCCCGGTTAAATAACAACAAACAGTTACACAAAATCCCACCTCTCCACAAGGGGGAAATGTAGGTCATTCCCACCATGGGGTTTCTTCATAAATTTCCACTCAGGTCTTTATGTGTAAGGATACAATTATAACTGTATAACTATCATTTAGAGTTGTGGATCCAGAGACGTCCAATATGATTATGTTTAATCTAGACTTTTAAACCGAGGTTCTCCCACCAACTGGCATTCCAAATTCAGGTTATGTTTGGTGGGAGGAACATCCATCACACTATGTTGGATGAAGGAACCTCCACCCATGTCATGTCTTTTTCTTGGAGGAGATCCATTGGTTGTCCAAACTCAACTACTCTCCTACCTCCATTAAAGTGTTTGATGGACGTGGTTTCTAACCGCACAGACTCTTGCAATATTTCATTGTGGAATTGAAGAGTAAAACCATTTTTGTTGATATTGAAGTGGTTGACGTGCCCCTGGATTATAATTTTTTTCTTGGTTGTATTTGGTTATATGTGATGAATTTTGTCGCATATTCGATGTTTTGTATTTTACAATTTCCCCATCAAGGGAAATTTTTCATTGTTGACCAACTTGACTATTCTAGTCCAGACCTCCACAATTCCCTGAAAAACAATATCCATTTTCTAGGACATTCATGTCTCGAGTATGAGAGTGTAGGAGTAGGTATCCTTAAATATTCCTCTCTCATGGGAATTTTTCCTTTTCCTCGTACTGACACCTCAATGGTTTCCACATTAAATATGATTTCGATTGAAATGCAACAATCCCTATAACCACTTGATCCTTTGGTAGTACCAAGTCTTTACGAGCATATTTCATCATCTTTTTCAATCTTGTTAAAAAATGAAACATACCCCCCTCCATTTTAGTCAAGTCTTCCTTTGGTTAAAACAATTCAATCTTATTTTATCCCACCTATTCATTCTCTTTCTTATTCCGCATCTGGCAAACAGATTCCTATCAGTAGCCACAATTCTAGACATGTGAAGAAGAAGAGTCAATGGAGGAAATGACGCTTGGGGGGTATTCCTCCAACCTATGGATGTCATGATGAAGAAAATAAACTAGTTTCTACCAAAAAATATAGGGGAAAAATACCTCTAGAGAGACACGTTACTATGAGTGATCCTCGCTTGGTGGCCATTCTCGTTGGAACTTAGTAGTCTTCTCTAGAACAAGCTTAGTCTTTGTTCTTTCTTGTGCTCATAAATACATGAGAATAGGTTACTAAGATCAGTCTTTGTTATTTAGTGTGCTCGTTAATACATGAGAATGGGTTAATATTTTTCCAAAAAATCTAGGGGAAAAATACCTCTAGACAAAGACGCTGCTATGAGCAATCCTCGGTTGGGGACCATTCCCGTCAGAACTTAGTAATCTTCTCTATAACGAGCTTAGTCTTTGTTCTTTCTCATGCTCGTAAATACTTTAGAATAGGTTACCGAGCTCAATATTTTCTCTTTCCCATGCTCATTAATACATGAAAATAGGTTATGGAGTATACTTTTATCACTTTTTCAAACTCATAAAAGATTTACTCAAAATGAATTCTTTGGAGTCTTCTTCAAGCTCTTTTCAGACTACCTAAACAGGAAAAGATTTTTGAGTGATCTTGTTTCCTTTCAAATCTGTTTAAAGGTTTGAAAGGGAGTATTTTGAGTGGTATTTTACCTATTTTTCATCCTTGTAATACTAATTACGAAAAATGAATACTCTACCCAATTTTGGTTAGAAGAATTTTCGGGCTTGGGAGACTAAATTTACGAAAAATTCAACTTTGGAGTTCCCTTTAAGTAATTTTCAAACTCCCTAATCATGAAAAACCACTATGTTTACCTTCTTTGGACTCATAAAATTAAACATTAAAGGACCCATATGGGATCGAACCCCTCCTTCCTCAGGTTCATTAAAAATATGGTGAGTGGCTCACCGAAGGTGAGCTATACTAGGCATCTTCTATCATCCTCAAGCTCATTAAAAAGAAAAGGGTTACTCACCAAGAATGGTGGGGCATAAATTGAAAGAAGTTGGTCAAGTATTTGTCTCCCTTGAACATGGCACATGTCTACATTGTTTCATACAATTGGATTTTGTTCACCTCGGTGTCATATCATACTTTTTTATTTCAGTCTAAAAGTTATCAATTCCATGTGTCATCACACTTTTTAATTTTGGTAGAGAGTATCATGATTGTACTCACATTGGGTCTTGGTTCATGTCTCTCTGAGTCAACATCACCAAGTCATTTTTCATGCCACCTGCAATGTTCAATTTTATCAACATTTTGGTAAACTTATGTAGTATCATCAGTTTGTGTCCTCATGTCAGTCCATAATGCTCCATTACACATCATTTCCAGTACTTGTTTCATGTCGATGATGGGGGATACATCACAACATCCTTCAATTATTCTTTTCATGTTGACTCTAGCACATCATCTAGGAATTAGACTAAGAAACCAGTTTAGTACCTTGGAGCCTGCATGCCTCAATGGAAGGTTTCTTCACTTTCAACAGTGGGATTCCATCATTGGCCCCTGATCGAAATATTCCATAGAATTTTTGACTTAATATCATTTTTCACATTCAATGGATTGTACTAAGGTACCTTGGGAATCATTGACATCAATGATGATTTCCTCCTCAATTGTTAACGATATACATCAATGATCAGTAATCAAGTGGTTTCTACCATGTTTGAAAACATGACATCTATTCACATGGTTAGATTCGTACCATTTTGGTAATGCGATGAATACCCTGGGTATCTTTTAAGATCCTACCACTATTATACATTCCTTTCCTAGGCTGCGATGGGAGTATTTACTGATATATGATGTTACATAGATCCACTTTGTATTGGTCTATGGCTATGTTGATATCATCTCATAGCTCCACTGTGTATCATTCTCGTGGCTAAGAATTGTTTGAATCATGGAGGTATGGATCCACGTTGTATGCCTGGTGGCCATATCCTTAGTCATTATTGTAATGTATCCACAGTGTATTGATTAACAACCATGCTTTGAGTCATTTTTCCAAGTATGAGTATTCCCTCCTCGAGCATACATATATATTGTTCAATGATTGGTTGCATATTATGACAGGCTCTTATTCCCGAGTTCCTTGGCACAGATGATTATTTGAAAATTGTTTTATCCATTCAATTATCTCCTCACCTTTCACTTTAGGGGGAAATATGTTACACGCAAACTTTGCACACTACCTAGTGTTGTACTAAGTGTCGCACTTTTGTCACTATTTCATTTAGTGTCACACTTATGTGCAGTTGCATTGTTAAGTGTCGTAATATCAAAATGACACTTTCCTAAGTGACACATTCATGTTTTACCAAATTAGACACCATCAAACAACATTTTTTCACTTCCCTAATCATGAAGAGGAAGAGAACATAATTTTCTGAAGGTCGAACACATGATTTTACCCTAATTTTGACTTGGTTGGAAGGGTGATTCTCCCCTGTTCATGTATGGAGTGCGTCAATCCATGGGTGACACTCCCTATACCATTATTAAGGGGTGTCAATGATGACCTATCTCAATATTTGGAGGAGTGTAAGTCATTTGGGCCTAATTCCACATTTATCTAAGGGCCATGTTCGAGGATCTTTGGGTGGTTATGGATGAGTGATGAGTCATAGCCTCGAGTCAAGCAACATACCTTCCATTATGGGGTTCCAAATCCTATATTAGGGAGAAAATATATCAAGCTTCCCTTCAATTTATAATGGTGGTTGAACTTTCCAAAGCCTATATAAGCAACGCCATCCATGGGGGAAAGGGAGTTGAATTCTATAAGGGGTGAAACTTTTTATCTTGAGAGAAACTTTGAATACCTATGTGTTTGTCCAAGGGATGAAGGAAAGATGGCTTTGAATACTAGCACCATCATCCATATGTAAGTTTTCACTGATGATGAATAAACTTGGCCTATTCCTTTCAATTATTTTTTGTGCATTTGTCTAATGCTTAAGTCAAATCAAGCTTAGATAAATTAGTCTTTTCCTAACTAAATCTAGTAGAAGTAGAGTTGTTTGTCTCATGTTCTTATAGGTTCCTTTAATCATCGATAAGCTTGGAGAAATGACGACAAACATGAACTTAAGGTTAAAATATTAATCTAAAAGGTAGTCAGTCACCAATTGTTTTGAATTTTTATTGGGTTATGTTTTTAGTCTAAGGATAATTCAACCTGCTCGCGGGGTGAATTTATCACAACACACATGTCCTTACCTCATTCGTTGATACCACTTCTGGGTCTTGTTAGTCGACATGTGTCCTCTTATGAACCGTTGATCTATTCAACTCCAAATATATCTCATCCATCTATAATTGTCCTTCTATCAAAGTATATTTAGCCAATTGACTCTAATGGATATACTCCAAGATCCAAATAACCAATGCCACACGTCACTCTCTCAGCACCGATCTGGATCATTCCTAACACATCTCAGTCATCCATCGCTCTATTATGATCTTGGTCGTCTATGGACAACTTAAATGTGTCTCAATCAGCACCATAGATCTATTTTATCCCAAATACATATCGACCATTGGTCGATCTATTGTCATCGGAGTAAATCTCCAAAAATTCCCTTCGAAATCCTGACTCTAATGATCACCTTACTCCAGTAGGATGTCACTACGTGTCACATTTGTAGGCAAAGATATAGGTTACTCCGAATCAATCATGGTTGTCGATTGGGGTCATGCTTCAAATTATTTCAAATATCTAGATGCCTACTTTACTGGTACCCCGTGGATGATTTGATGATCATTGATATCCTCTGTCTCTTGATCCATCTAATTCATTGATAAGAACTCCCCTTGATCCAGATTATTTTTGGAATGAAATGAGAGCGGAGATATAATAAAGAAATGCATAGAGATATCACAGATATTCAATAATATAACATAAATGTATCATATATGCAACCATAAACACATATATACACTAATAAACGATTTCTATTAATGAAATAAATGTACAAAGATTGTAAAAATACAGAGTGAAAGACTTGCTAGAATGGTGGCAGCTTATCTCTAAGAAGAGATGTGATGACTACTCACATTTGCAGGAAGATGATTACAATGAGGCTATGAAGGCCTTTTTACAATAAACAGGAATGCAAAAAACCCTAGACATCCAAAAACCTAACCCTAGGAGATGAAGCGCCAAAAGTCATGTGGGCCCCATTTGGGTAAGTTAGTACATCAACTTCCCGGGGTCGTAACTTTTGCATACAATATCCATTTGAGGCGTATGATAGCCCATTGGAAAGGTATCGTCGAGGAGATTCATTTTTGGGGATCAATCATTCATTTGGATATCAGTGAGAATATTTATCCCAAAAAACCTTCATTTAGGCCCTCAAAATGGCCCCGAAACTTAAAAACTGCTAAAAATAGTAAATTACCAAAATTGCCAGAAACCTGTTTTGAGCCAATTGGAAAAGATGGGTGGAAACCGATATTCACCTGGATCAATCCTCCCTCCTTAGCAAGAAATGGTATCCATTGCGTTGAGTTCTCAGGGGAGAAGGAAAAGTGTTTGCTGAATCTGCATCTTGATGAGATGCTTGCCTTGTTGGAAAAGTTGTGTTTCTTAGCTTGTTGAAGGTTGTCACGAACATGTGGCTGGAAGGGTTGGAATTTTTTAGCCAGTATGACTACATGAGATTCCTATGTGTATAAGGAATATTTTCACTTTATTGCAACCTTTTCGACCTGCTTCTGTTGGATAGAAAGTGCTTGGGGCGAGGCTGTAGTGGTTGTAGTGTCCTTTTGTTCACCTTTTGAACAGATTGTGAAGAAGATAAATTTTGTAGTATGAGATACTACCCTGTGGCACATTGTAGGTGGAACAGTAGTCAAAACTACCTCTCATATTCTGTAGAGATGACCCCCTAGAGAAACAATGACACTGCGGGGTCAAGACTCATAAACAACATGGTGCTTCCGCATACATGGTTGGCCCAAGAGAACATCACAAAAATCCAGTGGGGAAACATCACATAATACCTCATCCTTGAAGGGATGGATTTCATATTAAAATCGACACTACTGGCTGACACGAAGATCTCTCCCTTGGTGAAGCCACCCGATGTTGTATGGTTGTCGATGTGGTGTTGGCGACAGTCCCAACTGTTTGATGACCTCTGCTGAGATGAGGTTCTTCTGGATTCCACTATCAACAATAAAATGCAGCGGGGTCCCCTTCACCCATATCTTTGAATGAAAAAGGATCTCCGCCTCTTCAGGATCTGTTGGTTCTTCTAGTTGGATTGTTGCGGTCATGACAATAGCAGTGGTGTCTGTGTTGGTGATCTGTCTTTTACTAGTATTTTCAGAATCGGATTCTGAATCAAGGTTCATCTCCTTGTATTTTATCTCGGCCACCAATGACTGTTTTGAGCGACATTCATTGGTTTTGTGCCAGGGGATTTTGTGGAAATCGCACCATTTTCTGATGTCCTTCTTTGTCTTCTCGTGACCCTTCTTTTCTTGTGTCTTGGACTAGTTTTCAGAAGACTGTTTCTTAGGGTCATCTTTGTCCTACTTTGGTTGTTGTAGATTTGTAGATTTGAACTCTCATTTTTTATGGTGCTTAAAATTCTGCTCGATTTTAATAGCATATCAATAAGAAGCACCAAGTGATGAGATGTCCAGAAAATCCATTTCAGTTTGGATGTATCTGTGTAGTGACCCATGGTATTTTAGAACCAAATGTCATTCAGAGTCTTTAATACCCAGCTTGGTGAGAAAGGTATGGAAGGTATTTGTGAAATATGGAACTTCTTGGCCCCTCTCTTGTCGTAGTGTGGTCCATCTCATGTACTGGTCCTCATAGTTTCCAAGAGGGTAATACTGTTCCTTTACCACATCCACAAAAAAATCCAAAGTGGGCTCGGCCCCATATATTCCAGAATCCTCTATGGAACTTTGCTTCCAGTAAGTTTCCCACCAATGTTTGACATGGGGGAGAGATTTAAGGAGTGTAAAGGTGATATTTTCCTTGTCAGAAAAATGGTGAACAAAGAAATAACCGTCTAGTAGATTTAACCATTTGTCTAGGACATCAACATCTATCCAACCTTCAAATATGGGAATATGAAAATTAACCTTTACCTTGAAAGGAGAGGTGATTTAAAAGTGGATGTTTGATGAATATGCTCCTGTTGCTATCGGCAGGCATTGAAGGATGTGGGAAAAATTCTCCATCATTTCTTCCCTCTGTCGCATGAGAGCTTGCTCAAGCAACAGATTGATAGGATCATCTGCTCCATCATTTTTTTTTTATTCTACCATTGAGGGTTTATTGGGTGTGAAAGAGTGATTGTACTCAAGAGAGACAAGATTGAGACCCAACTTTCTATACTCGAACCTCATCGGGGACATGCAATGAAAAAAAAAAAACCGATCAAGAACAACCTGCTCTAATGCCACTGATCTAGATTATTTTTGGCACGAAATGAGAGTAGAGATATAATAAAGAAATGCATAGAGATATCACAAATATTCAATAATAAAACATAAATATATCAAAGATGCAACCATAAACATAGATATACAGTAATACATGATTTCTATTAATGAAATAAATGTACAGAGACTGTAAAAATACAAAGTGAAAGACTTGCTAGAATGGTGGTAGCTTATCTCTGAGAAGAGATATGATGGCTACTCACATTTGCAAGAAGATTATTACAATGAAGCTCTGAAGCCCTTTTTACAATAACTAGGAATTAAAAAAACCCTAGGCATCCAAAAACCTAACCCTAGGAGATGAAGGGCCAAAAGTCATGTGGGCCCCATTTGGGTAAGTTAGTACATCAACTTCCCCGGGTTGTAACTTTTTCATACGATCTTCGTTTTAGGCACATGATATCCCATTGGAAAGGTATCATAAAGGAGATTCATTTTTGGGGCTCAATCATTCCTTAAGATATCATTGAGAAGATCGATCCCGAAAAACCTTCATTTAGGCCCTCAAAATTGCCCTGGAAGTTAAAAACTGTTAAAAATAGTAAATTCCCAAAATTGCCAGAAAACTACTTTGAGCCAGTTGGAAAAGGTGGATGGCCACCGATATCCACCTAGATCAATCCAAATTTATTAGGAAGTAATAGTCTCCATTGTGTTGAGTTCCCAGGAGATAGGGAAAAGTGTTTGTTGAATCTGTATCTTGATGAGCTGCTTTCCTTGTTGGAGAAGTTGCACTACTTAGCTTGTTGAAGGTTTTCACGAACATGTGGTTGGAAGGGTTGGACCGTTTTATCAAGTTTGGATACATGAGATGTTTGTGTGAATAAGGAATATTTTCTCTTTGTTGCAACCTTGTCGACCTGCTTCTGTTGGGTAGAAGGTGCTTGGGGCGAGGCTGTAGTGGATGCAGTGTCCTTTTGTTCACCTTTTGAATAGATCGTGAAGAAGCTGAATTTTGTAGTATGAGATACTACCTCATGACACTTTTTAAGTGGAACAATAGTCAGAACTACCTTTGGTATTCTATAGAGATGACCCCCCATAGAAACAATGACATTGTGGGGTCGAGCCTCATAAACAACATGGCACTTCCACATATATGGTTGGCCCAAGAGAACATCACAAACATATAGTGGGGAAACATCACATAATACCTTATCCTTGAAGGGATGGATGTTGTATGACAATCGAAACTACTGGCTGACACAAAAATATCGTTTTTGGCGAAGCCACCCGATGTTGTATGGATGTGGTGTGGTGTTGTCGACAATCCCAACTGTTTGATGACCTCTGCTGAGATGAGGTTCTTCTGGCTTCCGCTATCAAAAATAAAATGCAGAGGGGTCCCCTTCACCCACATCTGTGAATGAAAAAGGCTCTCCCCCTCTTCAGGATCTGTTGGTTCTTCTAGTTGGATTGTTGCGGTCGTGACAATTGCAATGGGGTCTGCATCGATGATCTGGCTTGTACCAGTATTTTCATAATCGGATTCTGAATCAGGTTTCGACACCTTGTATTTGATCTTGGCCACCAATGACTGCTTTGAGCGACATTCATCGTTGTTGTTCCAGGGTATTTTGTGGAAATCACATCATTTTTTTGTAACCTTCTTCGTCTTCCCATGACCCTTCTTTTCTTGAGTCTTGGATTGGTTTTCGTGAGACTCTTTGTTAGGGTCGTCTTTTTCATACTTTGGTTGTTGCGGAGATATAGAATCAAACTCACGTTTGTTCTGGTTATTAAATTTCTTCTTGATTTTAACATCATATCAATAAGCAACACTGAGTGATGAGATTTCTATAAAATCCATTTCAGTTTGGATATATCTATGTAGAGCCCCATGGTATTTCAGAACCAATGTCGTTCAGAGTCTCTGATACCTAGATTGGTGCGCAAGGTATGGAAGGTATTGGTGAACTTTGGAATTTCTTGGCCCCTCTCTTGCTGCAGTGTGGTCCATCTCATGTACTGGTCCTCATAGTTGTCAACAGGGTAATACTGTTCCTTTACCACATCCAAAAAAAAATCCCAAGTGGGCTCGACCCCATATATTCCAGAATCCTCTGTGGAACTTTTCTCCTAGTAAGTTTCCCACTGATGTTTGACATGGGGGAGATATTTAAGGAGTGAAAAGGTGATATTTTCTCTGTCAGAAAAATGGTGAACAGAGAAATAATCATCTAGTAGATTTAACCATTTGTCTAGGGCATTCGCATCTATCCAACCTTCGAATATGGGAATATCAAAATTAACATGTACCTTAAAAGGAGATGTTCTTACAAAGTGGTTGTTTGATGAAGATGTGTCTATTTATATTGGTAGGCATTGAAGGATGTGGGAAAAATTCTCCATCATTTCGTCCCTTTGTCGCGTGAGAGCTTGCTCAAGCAACATATTGATAGGATCATTTGTTCCATCATTTTTATTTTCTTCCACCTTTGATGGTTTATTAGGTGTGTGGGAGTGATTGTACTCAAGAGAGACAAGATCAAGACCCAACTTTCTATACTCAAACCTCATCGAGGACATGCACTGAAAAAAAAAATGATCAAGAACAATCTGCTTTGATACCACTAATGCGGATTATTTTCGGCATGAAATGAGAGCGGAGATATAATAAATAAATGCACAGAGATATCACATATATTCAATAATATAACATAAATTTATTATATATGAAACCATAAACATAGATATACAATAATACATGATTTCTATTAATGAAATAAATGTACAGAGACTGTAAAAATACAGAGTGAAAGACTCGCTAGAATGGTGGCAACTTATCTCTGAGAAGAGATGTGACGGCTACTCGCATTCACAAGAAGATGATTACAATGAGGCTCTGAAGACATTTTTACAATAAAAAGGAATGCCAAAAACCATAGACATCCAAAAACCTAACCCTAGGAGATGAAGCACCAAAATTCATGTGGCCCCGTTTGGGTAAGTTAGTACATCAACTTCTTGGGGTTGTAACTTTTGCATACGATCTCTGTTTTAGGAGCATGATAGCCCATTGGAAAGGTATCGTCGAGGAGATTCATTTTGGAGGATTAATCATGCCTTTAGCTATATTTGAGAAGATCAATCCCCCAAAAAATTCATTTAGGCCCTCAAAATGGCCCCGGAAGTTAAAAACTGCTAAAAATAATAAATTACCAAAATTGCTAGAAAATTATTTTGAGCCAGTTGGAAAAGGTGGGTGGCCACCAATATCCACTTGGATAAATCCTCCATCCTTAGGAATAAATGGTCTCCATTGCGTTGAGTGCCCGGGGGAGAGGGAAAACCGTTTCCTGAATCTGCATCTTGATGAGCTGCTTGCCTTGTTGGAGAAGTTGCGCTTCTTAGCTTGTTGAAGGTTGTCACAAACATGTGGCTAGAAGGGTTGGACATTTTTAGTTAGTCTGGATACATGAGATTCCTGTGTGCAGAAGGAATATTTGTGCTTTGCTGCAACCTTGTCGACCTACTTCTGTTGGATAGAAGGTGCTTTGGGCGAGGCTGTAGTGGTTGCAGTGTCATTTTGTTCACCTTTTGAAAATATTGTGAAGAAACTGAATTTTGTAGTATGACATACTACCTTGCGACACTTTTTAGGTGGAACAGTAGTTAGAACTACCTCTGGTATTCTATAGAGATGACCCCCCAGAGAAAAAATGACACTACAGGGTCGAGACTCATAAACATCACGGAGCTTCAACATATATGGTTGGCCCAAGAGAACATCAGAGACATCCAGTGGGGAAACATCACATAATACCTCATCCTTGAAAGGTTGGATATTGTATGACAATCAACACTCCTGTCCAACACAAAGATCTCGTCTTTGGTGAAGCCACCCAGTGTTGTATAGTTGTGGGTGTGGTGCTGTCGACAATCCCAACTGTTTGACGACCTTTGTTGAGATGAGGTTCTTCTGGCTTCCACTATCAACTATAAAATGAAGCGTGGTCCCCTTCACCCACATCTATGAATGAAAAAGGCGCTCCCCCTCTTCAAGATCTATTGGTTCTTCTAGTTGGATTGGTGTGGTTGCAACAATTGTAGTGAGGTCTGCGTCGATGATGTGTCTTTTGCCAGTATTTTCAAAATCAGATTCTGAATTAGGGTTTGTCTCCTTGTCTTTGATATCGACCACCAATGAATGCTTTGAGAGACATTCATCGGTGTTGTGCCAGGGGATTTTGTGGAAATCGCACCATTTTCCGGTGTCCTTCTTTGTCTTCCTGTGACCCTTCTTTTCCTCTGTCTTGGACTGGTTTTCGGGAGACTATTTGTTAGGGAAATTTTTTTCATACTTTGGTTGTTGTGTGTTTGTAGACCTGAACTCCCGTTTGTTCTGGTTCTTAAATTTCTTCTCGATTTTAACATCATTTCAATAAGAAACATTGAGTGATGAGATGCCTAGAAAATCCATTTCAGTTGGATGTATCTGTGTAGAGCCCCACGGTATTTCAAAACCAAATTTCATTCGGAGTCTTTCATACCCAGCATGGTGTGCAAGGTATGGAAGGTATTGGTGAACTATGGAACTGATTGGACCCTCTCTTTCCATAGTGTGGTCCATCTCATGTACTAGTCCTCATAGTTGCCAACAGGGTAATATTGTTCCTTTACCACATCCACAAAAATATCCCAAGTGGGCTCGGCCCCATATATTCCAGAATCCTTTTTGGAACTTTGCTCCCAGTAAGTTTCCCACCAATGTTTGACATGGGGGAGAGATTTAAGGATTGCTGAGGTGATCTTTTCCCTGTTGGAAAAATGGTGAACAAAGAAATAATTGTCTAGCAGATTTTACCATTTGTCTAGTCTATCCACATCTATCTGACCTTCAAATATGGGAATATCAAAATTAACTTGTACCTTGAAAGGATAGGCTCTTCCAAAGTGGTTGTTTGATGAATACGCACCTATTTGTATCGGCAGACATTGAAGGATGTGGGAAAAATTCTCCATCATTTCAACCCTCTGTCACATGAGAGCTTTCTCAAGCAACAGATTGATAGGATCGTATGCCTCGTCATTTTTATTTTATTCCACCATTGAGGGTTTCTTGGGTGTGCGAGAGTGATTGTAATCAATAGAGACAATCTTGAGACCCAAATTTCTATACTCGGACATCGTCGGGGACATGCACTGAAAAAAAAAGAGATCAAGAATAGTCTGTTATGATACCACTGATCTAGATTATTTTCGGCATGAAATGAGAGTAGAGATATAATAAATAAATGCATAGAGATACCACAGATATTCAATAATATAACATAAATGTATCATATATGCAACCATAAAGATAGATATACAGTAATAGACGATTTCTATTAATGAAATAAATGTATAAAGACTGTAAAAATACAGAGTGAAAGAGTCGCTAGAATGGTGGCAGCTTATCTCTGAGAAGAGATGTGACAGATACTCTCATTCATAAGAAGATGATTACACTGAGGCTCGGAAGGCCTTTTTACAATAAACAAGAATGCCAAAAACCCTAGACATCCAAAAACCTAACCCTAGGAGATGGAGCGCCAAAAGTCATGTGGGTTTGGGTAAGTTACTACATCAACTTCACAGTGTCGTAACTTTTGCATACGATCTCTGTTTTAGGCGCATGATAGCCTGTTGGAAAGGTATCATCGAGGATATTCATTTTGGGGGATCAATCATGACTTCATCTATCATTGAGAATATCAGTCCCAAAAAAACTTCATTTAGGCCCTCAAAATGGCCCTAGAAGTTAAAAACTGGTAAAAATAGTAAATTACCAAAATTGCCAGAAAACTGTTTTGGGATAGTTGGAAAAGGTGGGTGGCCACCGATATCCACCTGGATCACCCCTTGTGGAGTATTTTCCAACTTATACTCCAATAAATTTATTCCAAATCCTTGACGATGTCACTTCAGACTTCAAACCCATAATGAACTCTAGCTATAGATATGGGTAGATCTATATTCATGATCTAATCTTGGTTTCCTATTCTTAACATGGGAATGGGAATTTTGGGCTCATAATCAACAGTCATGACTACTATTCCTCTTGATCCAGGGGTCACAAACATTCCCTAAATGAAACAATGAAGATCATTGATCCAATTGTGATAAATGGCCGAGGTTGTACTTTAATACCACTTCCTTTCACAATAGAGTTTCAATAATAATCGGTATGGATCCAGTAGGGATCTGATGGTTTTTTTTACTTCTTTATCCACAAAGGGTTTCTTCCACACTATAAAACCTGGAACTTGCACATAGTCCTGCAAATTCCAATCTTGGACACTAATCATTCAACATAGAAATAAATATAGAGGTATTCAAACTTCCATTAACACAAAGAATCGAGGTAAATTCTCATAATTCTATTAAATCCATTACTATACATAACATTATAGTTAGAACCTCTATTTTTCTGATCTCACATTCATGGTGTTTCCTCTCCTTGGCTCGATTCTCAGTAATCAACCTTTCCTCAAACTTGGCCCAATTCTCTACTAAATTGGCCACACCTTCCTTTCCCTCAGGATTACAATTTTAATACACAAGGATTATGAAACTAAAATATGTTTTTGATCCTAAGAACTCTCATACAATCCCTTAGGATCCTCTAGATCCACTAAATACTCATTCTAGATTCCCAATGCACTTAAGAGAGAAACAACCAACCCTAAGATCTGTCTAAGTCCTCACAACTCTCGAGAGATAACTCATTTACAATGCATTCCACAACTAATACAAGTTTTGTAGAATTTCTTAAAACATAGGAATTTTCATCAATTACACAATTAAATTCAAATAAACCCAAGACCCATTGGTCTAGTCAAACATGATTTATTTTGGAGGTATGATGCTCCTCCATCATACTCCCAAGGAACAAAAAGTGTTCATGATCTCATAATAATGAGTTACAATTGTTGAAATGATCCGTCAGGATTTTTCGAATGACTTATGGTTGCGTTTTTATTTGCCTACATTAATTAACCATTGAGAAACTTAGCGAAAGAGCGAGAAAATAAAATGAATTATACAACCATTAACATAATTTCAGATCTAAAATGCAATGAAAAACAACAAACCATAATGCACAGGTTGATAACGGAGTTCGACACAACTTTGCCTATGTCTCCGGGCCTTTTCTCTGTGAGGGAGGCTTCTTTATTTCTGTTCAAAAGATTAATGGTACACCATTACAATGCCGAATGGCTTCCAGACTGATCTAGTCATGTTCGTCCAGACCTCTAGAATCTTGTACAAAAGACGACACGTGAAACGGATGTCTGAAGCTCTCAGAAATCGTCCGACAACATCTCCTCCTCAACAGCTTCCCTGCCTCAAACTGGCTTTGACTTGGCTTTTCCTCAGCATCTTTTCTCTCAAAAACCGTCCAAAAAGCTGTCCAAAAGCTGACCCCTTGGCCTCAAAATGGTCTTGGTTAAATAGTTGGGAAGTTGGTTACCCATCTCCAACTTCCTCCAAGAAGTTAGGCTCAAAAACCACCCAATAACTCCCAATTACATTAAAAATGGATTAATTACATTTAAAAATCATAAAGTGGTTAAAAACCCACTCCAACCATATAATATGGTTATATTTGACTTAATCCCCCTTCTTGTTGGGAGCGCGCACCTTTTATGGTCACATGGCGTTAATGTGGCCAAGCGCTAGCCCTACGAGCTAAGTGTTGGCCTTTACATGTTGGCACTAGCACTTGGTCATATTGTGAATGTGCATGACCATGGGCTTAACCCATTACCACAACTGTTTTAAATAACCGCGCGTCATTTAAACCATGGGATAACATATAAATTACCCGCGTGCATTTGGTATAACGGTGGTAACCGTTGGTTCAAATTTCCTGCACACATTTACCGGTTACATTTTTATAAACCCTCCGCGTGTTAACATACACGGTCACATTTGAAACGACGATGGGTCGGGGCTAAGCCCCGGCCTGAACCCCCGCCATTCAACACAAACTTTAACTTTAAATAAATTTTCTCCCACCAACATAATAAGTCACATGCGGTGGTACAGTGGTCGTAGTGTTGTTGCGAAGGCACTGGCAATGGGGAGGTTCGGGGGTCGAACCCCTCAGACCATACAAATTTTTGATATTTAAACCAAATTGACAAAATTCGGGGTGCGACATGGTAGCTCGTTGTTATCACTGAAATTTCGTCCGCACAGGGCGACAAGAACTCCACATCATCAGCACAGAAAAACAAGCATTCATGGCACAAGGATTAAATCCACAGCACA
>ML777237.1:2921551-2949428 GCA_009831015.1 Picea engelmannii
ACACTTTGTGGAAGGTCGGATCTACAGGTTCCTACCTTCTCCAATGGATTGCTCTATACGGTCTCACTCTTGCTCTCCCTTACATCACCATTCTCAGTCAAAGAAACATTGATGAATTTCGGCTATATGTTTTGCTCCTAACCTCATCCATCCAGGGGCATCTGTTATCACTGAAATTTCATCCGCACAGGGCGACAAGAAATCCACATCATCAGCACAGAAAAACAGGCATTCATGGCACAAGGATTAAATCCACAGCACAGCAAAAAGGCCAAAAACTATACAAAAATGGCTAAAAAATTAAAAAGCGCAGCATACCCACTAAAAATGAGCGCGCGCGCGCAATATCTTCGTATATTGAGCGCATATGCCAAATCCGCGCGCCTGCCAAACGACACATTTATGAAGCTGGTCGGCCTCCCAACTCGTGATTGGGCCACATGGCACCTTTACATCCACTCGATGAATGCCATGTGTCAATAGCTGATTCGACGAAGACAGCCAACCGGATCATGCCACTTGTCAACCGCTAATTGGCCCACGTCACTGCCACGCGTCGCTGCCACGTCACTTGCCATACGATGTTGATGTCATCTTCCACATACGTTGCTGACGTCATCCTGTGCCACGTGTCACCCTTCCAGTGGTGACATGTGTCACCTCAAGATTGGTCCAACCGTACGCCCAAAACGCCAAAACTACCTGACACATGTCACTGCCTGAGGTTGCCACATGTCCTGTACGGACCTGCCATGTGTCATCTCTTGGTTCTGGCACGTCACCTGTACGGACCTTCCACGTGTCATGTACGGACTGTACGGACAGGTACAGTCAGCATCCAAAAATTTTGCCTGTTTGGCTTGGCGGACAGAATGCGATATCTTCTCCATACGGACTCCGTTTGACAAAAAAATTATACCACTGGAATTAGGAAGACAAGACGGACGCAATGGTGTTGGTTTCATTGGATTCCAAGCACTTTCATTTTAGAGCATTTTTCATGCCCTGACAGGCTTCTAAATCCGATTTCGGATCACACCTCCCAACAATAAGACCTTTTGGTCCCCAAAAGGTTAATGACCACTCAACAAGCTCGGGATAGGCCACCCACCTTGCTCTGGATCCGATTACATTAATGGAAGCAAAATACAATGAAGTTGAGACATCCACTTTTGGCAGAACCAAGCGACTGCTTTCTTTCCTTCACGATGTTCTTCTTTCTTCGCTAGTAATCTGTCCTCCTTCGTGGGTATGTGAAAAATCCTTTTTTCCTTCTTTGGATGAAGCTCTGGATTAAGCTTCCAACAACTAGCCTTTTGATGTCCACTCTTGTTGCAGAACGTGCAATGAGTTTTTGGCATCCAGACCTGCTTAACCTTCTCCTTCTTCCATTGTGGACTTGATCCTTTACGTTGTTTTTCCTTCCTGGTCGACATAGGTTTCCTGTACACATTTTGTCTCTTCCAACAATTGGCAACACAATGCTTAGGTGAATGACAATAAGTACATGGATAAAGTTTCCACAAGTTCCGGTTTACTTGATTATGCTTGTTATAATCAAAATGAGAATTAATAAAAACATGACCATTATACCTTCCATGCTGATCTTCACCTTTCTTTGGAGACGACTTGCATTCACTACCACAATCCTAAAGTGATGCGCCATTTCCTTTTGTGAAGTGTTCTCGCAATGTCTTAAGTTGGCCATTCGAAGCATTACTTGCTTCCGAAGTTTTGGAACCTCTCTTGGAAGACTCTCCAAGGTCCCCTTTGCCATATCCCAACCCTAAGTATTGAGGCCTTTCCTCAACCTCAATAGGATTTACAATGCCTTGACCTCTACATCTAAGGCCCTTTCCTTCTTCATAACCCATCTTGGTTAGTATTCTCAAACCTACACCTTTTGTGTGTTTTTCGAATGCACCAAAACCAACTTGATGAGAATGAGGAAAATTTGATGAGAAACCTTTACTGCATACCTCAGATGTGTTTTCTGAAACAGATGTAGAAGGCACTTCCTTCAATTCTTCTTTTCCTTTGTTGTTATTTGAAGCTTTCACTTGAACCGTGCTCTTTCGTTCCAAGTAGTCATCATACAACACCTTCACCATCTCGGCCATGGAAAATACCGAATCTTTGAACTCCTTCTCATCTTGAGAAAGTCCTCCTGTAGATGCCATTTTCCTCCTTGAGATGTGATCTTCCCTGGATAACATGCAAAACTCAAATTCCAAACGTCAACTAGCTCTGATACCACTTGATCCGTTAGGATTTTTCAAATGACTTATGGTTGAGTTTTTATTTGCATGCATTAATTAACCATTCAGAAACTTAGCGAAAGAGCGAGAAAAGAAAATGAATTATACATCCATTAACATAATTGCATATCTGAAATGCAATGAAAAATAGCAAACCATAATGCACAGGTTGATAACGGAGTTCGACACAACTTTGCCTACGTCTCTGGGCCTTTTCTCTATGAGGGAGGCTTATTTATTTCTGTTCAAAAACTTAATGGTACACCATTACAATGTCGAATGGCTTCCAGAATGATCTAGTCATGTTCGCCCAGACCTCTAGAATCTTGCACAGAATACGGCACGTGAAATGGATGTCCGAAGCTCTCAGAAATCGTCCGACAACATCTCCTCCTCAATAGCTTCCCTGCCTCAAACTGGCTTTGACTTGGCTTTTCCTCAGCATCTTTTCTCTCAAAAACCGTCCAAAAAGCTGTCCAAAAGCTGACCCCTTGGCCTCAAAATGGTCTTGGTTAAATAGTTGGGAAGTTGGTTACCCATCTCCAACTTCCTCCAAGAAGTTAGGCTCAAAAACCACCCAATAACTCCCAATTACATTAAAAATGGATTAATTACATTTAAAAATCATAAAGTGGTTAAAAACCCACTCTAACCATATAATATGGTTATATTTGACTTAATCCCCCTTCTTGTTGGGCACGCGCACCTTTTATGGTCACATGGCGTTAATGTGGCCAAGCGCTAGCCCTACGGGCTAAGCGCTAGCCTTTACATGTTGGCGCTAACACTTGGTCATATTGTGAATGTGCATGACCGTGGGCTTAACCCATTACCACAACTGTTTTAAATAACTGTGCGCCATTTAAACCACGGGCTAACATATAAATTACCCGCGTGCATTTGGTATAACGGTGGTAACCGTTGGTTCAAATTTCCCGTGCACATTTACCGGTTACATTTTTATAAACCCCCCGCGCGTTAACATACATGGTCACATTTGAAACGACGACGGGTCGGGGCTAAGCCCCAGCCTGAACCCCCGCCATTCAACACAAACTTTAACTTTAAATAAATTTTCACCCACCAACATAATAAGTCACATGCGGTGGTACAATGGTCGTAGTGTTGTTGCGAAGGCGCTGGGAATGGGGAGGTCCGGGGGTCGAACCCCTCGAACCATACAATTTTTTTATATTTAAACCAAATTGACAAAATTCAAGGTGCCACGTGGCATCCTGTGATTGGGCCACGTGGCACCTTTACATCCACTCGATGAATGCCACGTGTCAACAACTGATTCGACGAAGACAACCAACCGGATCATGCCACTTGTCAACTGCTAATTGGCCCATGTCACTGCCACGTGTCGCTGCCACGTCACTTTCCGTACGATGCTGACGTCATCCACCACATACGCTGCTGATTTCATCCCGTGCCACATGTCACCCTTCCAGTGGTGACACGTGTCACCTCGGGATTGGTCCAACCATACGCCCAAAACGCCAAAACTGCCTAACACGTGTCACTACCTGAGGCTGCCACGTGTCCTGTATGGACCTTCCATGTGTCATCTCCTGGTGATGCCACATCACCTATACGGACCTGCCACGTGTCCTGTACGGACTGTATAGACAAGTACAATCAACATCCAAAAATTTTGCCTGTTTGGTTTGGCGGACAAAATGCGATATCTTCTCCATATGGACTCCGTTTGACAAAAAAATTATACCACCGGAATCAGGAAGACGAGACGGACGTAATGGTGTTGGTTTCGTTGGATTCTGAGAACTTTAAGTTTTGATCATTTTTCATGCCCTGACAGGCTTCTGAATTCGATTTCGGATCATGAAATCCTCTTGGATCCCATACTTTATGCTACTGATTGCTTGCATTGTTGCATTGTTTATTCCTTCTTGTTATCTGCAACTTTCCATTAAACATGTAAATCTACAATATCAATTGTGTCATTTTGTTGACTACCTTCTTTAGTTCGACATGTATTCTATGAGACATATTCATCATCAACATCCTCATTTACTCGATCTCCATGTCCATTATATTCTTTGGCTAGTACATGCTACCACAAACTTGCTGCTAAATTTGTTTGTTGTTGTTATCGACTAGTTGATGCATGTCTTGTTCATATGTCCATCTCAAAGTATTTGAGATATTCAAATCCTTTGTGGAAAATTGAATTATATCTTTAGAATTCTTAATATCAATTATGAAATCTCCCTTATCAATCCTTGGACTCATCAACTAGTCCTCAAGTATCTTCAATTCTTCATCAAAATTTGTAGGCATTATTTATGAGTTCTTCTCTTTTTCCTCCCTTTGGCTATATTAATTAGCCAAATTTCCTCTAATACCTATAGACACACACTAAAAATAAGTTTTAAAAACCTGAGACTTTGAAGTCTATGTTGATGATTTTAGCATCATCTTGATATACTCCAACGAAACATCAAATATCTCATATGCCTCTTCAAGTATCATCTTCTTGTGCTGGTCTAAGCACCTCATCATATTCTCATCAACATATTCCTTTTCAACAATTTCAATTTCAAGTTATGTATAGCCTCCATCTTGACTATCTTCATGAGACTACAATATCTCAACCTACTTCATAACAAAATTATGATTATGTCCTTCTGTTATTCTTTCAAAAATCATATCACCATCTTCAACAATATTAATGACAGTTCCAGATGATTGTCTAACTTCCCTTGAACAACTTGCAGTCATAGAAAAATGTCAATTTTAAAAATGTAAGGCTCCTTAGCCTCATTTCCTTCCTCTGTCATCACATTCTCATGTTGATCTGAACTTTCCAAATAATTCATGAGACACTCAACATGTCTCTCTTCTTCCTCATCCTCTCCAAGGCTACCTCCTTGCTTTGGTTCACACAAGTGAACTTTTTTTAGTGACCTCTCCCTAAATTAAACTACTCTAAGTTCCTCCTTCTTCAGTAAAGCACTCAAACTATGCCTCAAACTCCTCAAGATTTTCCTTAACTTATTTTCAAATAATTGCATCACAAGCCACATTACTTTATTCTTTAGATTCCATACTTATATATGGTTTTCCTCAATCTTCTTCTGTAGCAGTTTTCCATTGTAACTGAGTTGTATCCTTAACTTAACCATTTCTATGTCAAGCTCCTCTTGACTCATCTTCTTTATGCCATTTTATTTGGAATATTTCTTTCCTTTGTTGTGGCTTCTTCTAGAACCTTCATAATAACCATCAATAGTCATTTTCACCTGTACTTTTGTGAACATTTCTTTGTTCACTCTGAGTTGCGTCAAGCTTCTATAGAAAATCTCCTCATATGGTACCTAATACCTAACCAATCTTCCTATTGAGATATGGAATTTTGGTATCACTAGTTTTGTCTCCTAGAACCCTCTGAGCATCTCCTTTTCTCTTCTTTGGTTCTATACTCTTGCTCACATTCTCTAGAGAACTCCTCCTTTTTCTCTACACTTCCAATATTATCCAGGAGTAATTACATCATCTGTTGCTACAAGGTTCTTCCACAAGTTCTTCACTTGAGAGCTATACTTTCTCTATTTTCCTCAGTGAGAACTCTACTAAATGTAAGGGTTTTCAATCATTACACTTCTCCTTTTGCTTCTACCTACTAATTAAAATTAACATTGTTGATTAAAATACAGAGATAAAAACATCATGCCTACAAGATTTGTCCCAGATCTTGTCTTCCACACTCAATGCACTCGAATGGACAACTCCTTATCACAACACCTTTGCAATTTCTCATGCATTCCTTTGTGCATGTTCCCCTCTGAATCAACTCAAAATCTTTGATGGATGCAATATTCTATTGCAGATTTCTTAAGTTCAATTGGCCTCTTCAATACAAACAAAATTGGTTTTCTCTGATACAAAAAATGATGACCCATCATGTTGTTATCCCACATGTATGAATAATTTTAAAATCAATTATGCCTAGCTCTTGAATCGATCTCCTCAAAATCTAAATGTGAGGGCCCTAAAACCTCCTTCTAACAGGGCTCATGATACTTTGTTATGCATAAAAAAACTTTAGCACTCAATTTCAAGATCATCTCCAAAAACCTCAAAACATAACCATAGGCTTATACACTTTTAGACTTATCCTATCCGTAGACCATTATAATTTTCACAGAGATCATCTCCACCATTGATCACTTCTCGATGAAAAATCCTCATCGTGCCTCAAAATGCTATAGTCGGATTTGATAAACTAAACTACATGAACCAGTTCTGAAATGTTGCTCCAATGGACTATTATCCTTGCTTCTGAGCGCATCCCGACATACGGTCTAGATCAACGTTTTCTTCCTTTATCTCAAAGTTCCTCTCTAGGACTCTCTCATGCCACCACACTCCGAAACTTCACCCGAACACTATTTCCATCTCCTTCTTGGATTCCAATTGCATACTACACCTCCATCATTGATCTATCAGGATCTAATGATCACAAATCACCACATGTCGCTTCCATTGTGCCTTGTCTTCATCCATCTATGTGCACCCTCCTACCATGTATCCTCCTCTCATTCATGTACTTTATTGCCATGTGTTCTAACCTAATTCGTTGATGCCACATCTCGGTCTCATCAGTTGACATGTATCCTCTTCTGAATGGTCGATCTATTCAATTCTGAATAGATCTAAATAGTCTATTGTTGTCCTTCTATTGAAGTCTATTCATCCAATGACTCTGATGGATCTACTCCGAGATTAAATTAATTGTCGCCACACATCACTCCCTCAGCATCGATTTGGATCATTCCTAATACATCTTAGCTTTCCGTGCTCTATTGTGATCTTGGTATTCTACAAACAATTTCCATGTGTCTCCACAAGGGCCATGGATCTATTTTATCCCAAATAGATATCGACCATTGGTTAGTCTATTTTCATCGAAGTAGATCTCCAACACTTTGCTTTGAAAGCTAGACTCTCATGGTGACCTTACTCCAGTAGGATGCCACTAGGTGTCACCTTTGTAGCCAAATATCTAGGCCAATCTCAATGAATCCTCGCCGTCGGTCGGGGTCATGCTTCACTTCTTTCAAATCTCTAGATGCCTACTTTATTTATGCCACGTGGATGCTTTGACAATTGTTGATATCCTATGTCTCTCGATCAATCTAATCGGTTGATCAAAACTCCTCTCGTAGAGTATTTTCCAACTTTTACTTCGATAGCTTTACTCTTAAATCCTTGACGATGTAGCTTGAGACTTTGAACCCATAGAGAACTCTAGCCATAGATCTAGGTAAATCTATATCAAGGATGTAATCATGGTCGTTCGTTCTTAACATGGGAATGGAAAGTATGGACTCATAATCAATCATCATGATTACTCTTCCTCGAGATCCAAGGGTTGTAAACATTCCCCAAATGAAACTATGAGGATCATTGATCCAATTGCAATCAACAATCAAGGTTTCACTTTAATCCGTCTTCCTTGCACAATAGACTTTCAATATGATGGTTGGTATGGATCATGATCAGTTGTTTCTCTTTCTCTGTCCACAAAGGGTTTCTTCCACGTTGTAAACCCTCCACAATCCTCCAAATTCAAATCTTGGACACTAATCATTCAACATAGAAATAACTACAGAGGTATTCAACCTTTCATTAACACAGACTCTAGGTAAATTCTCTGATTTCTATTAAATCCATTATTTTACAGAACATTACAATCATAATCTCTCTTTCCCCGATCTAACAATCTGGGTGTTTCCTCTCTTTGGCTTGATTCTCAGTAATTGGTCTTTCCTCAACCTTGGTCTAATTCTCTACTAAATTGGCCACACCTTTCTTGCACTCAGGCTTAGAATTTTAATACACATCGATTCTGAAATTACAATCTGTTTCAAATCCTAAAAACTCTCATACAATCCCTTAGGATCCTCTAGATCCACTAAATCCTCGATTCGAAATCCACAATGCACTTAAGAGAGATACAACCAACCCTAGGATCTCTCTAAGTCCTCACCACTCTTGAGAACTAACTCAATTACAATGGATTCCACAACTAATACAAGTTTTTTAGAATTCCTTCAAACACAAAACTTTTCATCAATTACATAATTAAATTCAAATAAGCCCAAGACCCCTTGGTCTAGTTAAAAAAATGCTTATTTTGGAGACAGGATGTTCCTACATCAATAATAATGTAAAATAAACCATACATTTTCTAATTTTCTAAGAGTTAGTGAATTGTAAAGGAATGCACACTTATACCTACGATAAAAGTAGGAGTTCCTTAAGAGAGCAATACAACTCTAAATATAATAATGCAACATCAATAGCTTATAAGTTTGTTCCTATTTATTGGTAGTTGTTTTCTTTGGTTCTTTGTATGAATAAAGCATGTTATTTCGATTCTACAATGAAGGAGGTATCATAATGCAATATCAATAGTTCATCGAGTTTCTTCGCATCTATGGGGAGTCGTTCTAGTCACACTTGTTTCTTTGGCTCTTTGTATGGATAAAACATGTTATTTCGAGTCTTGATATTTCAACTATGCATCAGGTGCATTACCCTAGTTCAATTCAAGTGGACTAACCGTGGGATGCCCTGACCTAAGGAGGACTAATGGACCTATGAAATGAAAATCATATAATGGCTCATGTATTTGCGAAAAATAAAATAAAAGTAGACTGTTTATGAACGAGTCAAATTTTCATGGTTAATGTATGGTTTGCGAAAAATAAAAGTAGACAGTTTATGGAACTAGTCAAATTTTCATTAACATTTTGGTCTTATTTAAATATGTTGGAATCTTAATATTTTGGACTTAGTTAATTACGTTGAAATTAACAAGACAACAGACAGCTTATAAACAATACAGATAATTAGTTTGATATATGGATTAACGTATTGGACAAAAATGAATGGCATGTCGAAACCAGAAAGTAATCGATTCACGCCATAAAATGTGTTTGATATATGCCAGTATATCAAACAATAAACTTATATCAACCACCGAAAGTGGAATTCAAAAAACAAAGAAATGAAAATGACAGTGAAAATGAAAAGTGAAAAAGAAGCCAGAGATGAAAACGACCATGAAAATGAAGACGTTTGGTAATAGAAATGCTAGTTTAACTAAAATGGCCCAACGCATTAATGCGTGGAAGTAAATAATACCTATGGACGTAATCAAACAAATATTAGAAAATGAGAAATACCTGGTGACTGAAACAAAGTGACATGAAGCAGTCGGGCAAACAAATGGATAAATCAATACTGCATCAAAGTGAGATGAAGTAGTTTGGCAAATAAACAGATAAATCTAAGGAAGGTCATTTTGACATTATGTGTATTCCACTCTATTATTAAATTTTGAAATGATTTATGAGATAGTTATATATAATAATAAAAATAAAAATAATTTTTTTTAAGATAACAATTAAGTTAGACATTAAATTAATATATGAAACTTTTTTGTTTGAGGGATAAAAGATCTCTTCTCTATACTAATTTTACTACTAAAATCTAAAAAAATGTACATACCTTACCTCCTAAAATATACATATTCTACTCTCTAAATTTAAACATATACCCTTTAAAAAGCACATGTTCTCAACCCTAACCATAAAATAAAAATAAAATAGAGTTAATTCCAAAAAAATATATACAAATAACTTGCCCACCTCAACTCGACAAGATGGTGTATCATGGTGTATCCCAAATTTATTCGAATGGTGGGTTTGGCCATATGAGCAACACCCAACAGAATTTTAGATTAGTGTATCACTTTTTTTTTTACATTAGCTTTCTTTTTTCGTTGGAATGGGAATTTATTTCTCCCAAATCTGACTTAAATTCAATTTAAGTTCAAAATTTAGAATTAATAGAATATTATTAACATAATTATTTATGTTCATCCTCATTTCAAACACTATGTTCGATAAATGTTTAGGGTTTATATTCAACATTAAATGGGATTGGGATTAAATAATGAAAAAGTATTAATAATATAAAATATTATTTATATAGATATTAATCATATATTACAACATTTTATTAATTTTGTTGAAAGATGTTTTATATAATCTAGGGTGATGTGTAATTTTTTCTATATTTAAATATGAAGATAATATTTCAATGTTTGTCATAAATAAAATATTAATATTCACTTAGATAAATGCTTTTAACTTTTAAGTATGACTAAGATGTGGCTATATATATATATATATATATATATATATATATATATATAATGCTAGACCATGATCTTGAAAAGAGACATACATAAGTATTGAATGTAGATTAAGTAGTGATTATTCAAGCACATAGTGAATAAAATTAATGAGAAAAATGTCGGGGGAAGAAAATTAAGATATTATAAGGAGGTAATCAATCTTAATCTAGAAGATAGAAATAGATATCTCTGTGTTTTAATAAGTGTAAAGAAAAAACTAGACATTGCTAAATTAAGAACAAATTTCCACATTTGTTATACTCACAGGGTTGACGATGAAAATCACTTTGTCTTAGATTGTCCACTATATACCTATATTGGATCTCAATTTCAAAATAGTTGTCACACTACGAACCTTCCTAACCTTTTGAGTCAACAAAACTATGATGATATTGGAATGCTTCTCTTAATTCTTTTAGACAACATAAATAAAATTCTAAAGAATCTAAGTAACCCCTTACCAATTTAGTCGCTTGACCTTCATCATCATCATCATCATCATCATCATTATGATTAAGTCAAAAGGTGCCTATAATTCTTATTCTGTCTATAAGTTCCTTGAAGTGAAAATTTATTTTCGATTAAAAACACTTGAGAAAAGGTTTCCAACCTTGAGGGGTTTGATCCCCCTTGATGCATGATAGATATAGATTAAGATAGATTTGGTTAAATCAACCGAGATCCATCTTAACTATGGATCTTTCATGCATCGAGAAGGATCAAATCCCTAAGGTGCAAACCTTTTCTCAAGTTTTGATCCATCTATGCACATGATAGATAGACACTTAAGATGGATCTAGGATGGTTTTAGTAATATAATTATAAAATAGTATAATAATGTTATTGTTCCTTGTTCTTTATTTATTTTGTATTCACATTTATGAGTTAGAGATAGCTTTGGAAGAATGTTTGTGGTGGTACTATTTTAGTTGGATAGTCATTATTCTTCTTCTTTGGGTTAACAATATTTTTCTTATGGGGAGTGTTATCACATAAGGTTGTCAAGGGCCATAGGTGTGTGTCGATATACCCGAGTCTGTAATTTTTCCCTAGACTCCTTGTTTTCCCAAGCCCACAACAAAATTGTCTAGGTCCTTGTTCACACAAGCCGTAGCCTTGAGCATGAAGCACATCTTTCAAAACAAATTATTTCAGACTTGAATTGCAAGTAGCAGGCGAGTCCATTTTGTGATGATGGGGGATCCCCTGTGAAGATTGGATTAGCAGCGCTCGGGTATTCAGAGTTTCAGAATTGTACGAAGTATAGCGCAATAAAAAGAGCCAAAGTCTCGAAGCGATCATGAGTCGTTGATCTTAAAGGGGACAGGTGGCAGTTGATCCAACCATTCGGTGAAATGAGCTTCGAGAGTTTCGAAGTGAGAAGTGCATAAAACTTCCGAAGAGCCAAAGCCCAAACTCCTGAAGTAATCATGGACTATTGATCTCAAAATCAGCAGGGAGTCATTGATCTTAGCGATAGTGCCTCCTGAAGGCTCGAAGTCTCGTATTCCAGAAGGGGATCTTGGCCATCCGAATCCAGAATGCCATGCATCATCCGATCTGTCACTCTGGGAGTTTTACTTTGGGAGTTTTAAAATGAGAAAAGTTCCAAGGTCCTGAAGGATTGAAGTCTCGAAGTGCCAAAATCCCGAAGGCCCAAAGTCCCGAAGTGTCGAAGGTCCCAAAGGACCGAAGTGTCGAATCGCCCGAAGACCTGAAGTGGATCTCGGCCATCCAAATCCAGGAGCCACACGTTGTCAGATCCCTGGCTCTAGAGAATTTGTTGGGTCAAATAAAGTTTGACTATTGAGAAGTCCAAAGGCTGGAGCCACGAAGGGATCTCAGTCGTCGATCTCAGGAGGGCCACGTGTCATTCGATCTATGAATCTAGGTAAAAGCAGTTGAAGGCAGAGGAAGTTTGAGATTTGACTTTCCCAAAGTCTGGAGACCCAAAGTAATTCTCGGTCATTCGATTCAAGAAGACACGCATCATCAGATCGCCATCTCTAGGTAAAATCACATAGAGGAGCCAAAGGAAAAGGAATTAGCGCCCGAGCACTGGAGCACCAATTTCGTGGTAGTCGTCGGCATAGACACGTGGAATCCATCTAGTGTTGATACATGACACTCATTTCAAGTGTTTAGACATGATTTTTGTCTATTTTCGAGTGACACATGTCACCTCTCTTTCCGTGACATATTAGCATGGTGACGTCAGGCCTCCACATCAGATCATCCTCCGAGATATGTTATTGTTCAGCGCCAAAAGTAGCGCCCCATCCCAAGGCACACTTTTGGCAGATCCTAAAGTTGGTGGGCGATTAATCTTGGCAGTGGAGCTAAATCTAGCGGGTATGCTCAGATCGCAGATCAGGACCAGACCTACGACCATAGTCCATTGCAGGGACGCAACATGCTCGGGAGATATTTTTCTTGAGTAGTTCCACAATGGAAACCATGGTATGGCTAAAATGTTATGTGGCGAAATGTGATGGATTGCGGGCCCAAAAGTGGTCTGAATCCAAACCATTTTTTACGACCCCACAATCTCGTGTTTATGTGGCATCCTATCCGAGAGAAGCACGTGGTCGCGCCCCTGAGCATTAAGTCTTGTTCAATCTCCGAGGAAAGGTAGTTAATGGAAGGTAGGTTTGGTGGTTGAAACCTCAGCCCACCCCATAAATGGAAGGCATGGAAGGCACGGCCGTGGGGACTGAACCGTCAACCCGTGGTACCCTTGTGGGCAGATTTTTCTACAAAACCCATGACAATCTGAGATCGTGTCTGATAGAGGGGTGCACATTCAGTCTGACAGAATAACTCACAGATGCAATTCTTTGAATGTAGTGATCAGATCACACTCTTGGTAGTGGTGAATTGTTCTGAGTATAAATAAATAGTTTTGATATTTTTTTAAGGGGTCAACTGGTTGAGAAGAGATCCCTATTTTGTAATGTTTTGATGCCAAAATTGTTCTCTGGTTACGTATCATATTTGAGACTTTTAGATTAATAGAATTCAACCTCTTTTCATCTCTTTGTAAAAACTGGGCTAAAACACTCGGGCATGGAGGATCGAGTCGAGGGTTGTTATGTTGTTGTAATGAAGGTTTGATTGCAGTGGTATCACGACCAATTTTAGTCAGCTTCCTTGTGGTCCTTTCCCCTCTTACACTAAATGGCTCAGGCATGGAGGATCCAGTCGAGTTGTTTTATATGCATGGTGATGTAGGTTTGATCATTGTGTTGTTGTAATTGTGTTTTTTGGACATATTTCAGTGTTTGAAGCTTGATCTTAAGAGTTATCTTGAGTCTGAGTTTTTCTTCTCCAAGTTGCTTGAAGGCCTGATGCCCATAATAGTCTTGTCCACCTTTCTTACTAAGTCTTCCCTCTGCTCAGACTTAAACTCAGTTCACTGACTGAAGTTAGTTGTGGCCCTCACTTCCCTGTTCATTTCTTGTCCAGTTATGTGTTGAACATCATTTATATATTGAGTTTTTTCCACTAAACTTCACTCATATAAAACCAACATCCACCAAAAACTCTAATGGGTACTGGGCTTATCATCCCGTAATCTGAGGGTGACTCTCAGTGCTAACATTCTTGGCACCATGGCCAGGGAATGAATTGAAGACATTTCCCTGGGTAAGAACGATAATGAGCTTCTGATTCTAAAGGTGCATCAGACATCAGAACCATTGAAGATTGCAACTTTCACCTGGTGACTCCACTATCGAATACTCCACTGGGGAGGATCCTATTGATATAAAGATGACCATACCAAAGGGGAAGACCGGGTATTAGTTTATGAGTTTTATTCATGAAATCATGTTCTTGTTTATGAACTCATTTCTCTCTTTCCCTTCACATATAAAGAGAATTATCCTCTTCTTTGTCTATTCAGATGATAATAGGCCTTCCTTAATTTATCCATCCTTGGAAGAATAAAACATGCCCTCTTCTTGTGTTGTAGATACCGATCTCGTGTCTTCACCTATGCCTATTCATAAAAGTGATATATGTATTGCATCTCCTCTTGAAATTGATCACCCTTGTATCCCCGAGGAGGTTGAAAAGAATTCACAGTCTTCTCAAATCTCATTACCCTCCGTTATTCCTACTAAGCCTTTCCATCAACTCGTTAATCCTCATGATCATCCCACTTCTTTTCAAATTAAAATCATAAATAAGTTGTTTAAACCTTTAAGGCTACCACATGACCTTCATCCTTATCTGTGTTATTCCTTTGAGTATCTTCCTCGATTTTCTAGAGAGGATCATATTATAGTTGAGAGGCATTTGGAGGCCTTTGAGAGCTTTTTCGATCAGTTTGAGATTGTTCATGATGATGTTGCCATGAGGTTGTTCTCACAATCCCTGTCTGGAAATGTTGTTCTGTGGTTTAGATGTCCGAAAGCCAGTTCTATTGGCTCATGGACTGAGCTATGCCATGCATTTTTAAAGTGTCGGGGTGAGAACAAGTCCCTTGATCAATATTGGTTTGAGTTTAATGCCTTGAGGAGAGAGGAAGAGGAATCCTTGGATGTCTTCAACAAAAGGTTTTACAGTGTTTATCATAGTATGCCTATGGAGATTAGACCCAAATAGACTGTTGCCATGGTGTACTATGTCATGGATCAACATCCAGAGCTAGTCCTTCTCTTGAGAGAGAGGAAATATTCATCATTAATACACCTGTTTGAGGATCTTGAAGAAGTCGAAGAGAATATTAGGGCTAGCAAGGGGGTTCATATGCAAGCATATCTTGAAAAATTGTATGTGCCTAAGGAAGAAGATTGTCAGGATGTTTCAGATTCTGAGCAAGAAGATAGTGATTATGAGTCAGATCTAGAACAAGAAAAAGGAAAAGAGATTGGAGATGTTGATGATCGAGAGTTGTTTTCGAAGGAGAAGGGAGGTTTTTTATATGAAAGAAGAGAGGCATTTACAGAGGAGCAACCTGGTCTTCTAAAGTAGCCAGGATTCTGTCACATGATTCATGATCCTATGGCTATACACATGGAATGATATGTTTCATATTTTGAGGATTTCCAAGAGCATACCATAGAGCCTTTTCTTTTATACATTAAGGAAAATCATTGAGTGGAAATCCACCATTCTTTGCCTACAGAAGACAAAGGGAAGAGCTTTCCCATGTTTCCTGTTTATGATGATTATGATTTTGATCCTTGGGAGAGTCATGAAGAAGAAGAGGGATAACCAAATGTGCAGTTCATATCCTACCCAGAGCCTCCAAATGAGCAACCATCACCTGGGATCAGTCATCCTACATCAGTCATTCACTCACCCATGCTTGCTAGAGACATTCAACCATGTGTGAGCAGCTGTAAGACAGAGCATGTTCTCTGTCACCAGCCCAATGGGTTTTGTCATTTTCTATATGAACTTGTAAGGGAGTACATGTAGTTTCATTTCCTTCATGTCTTGGAGCCGCTCAACTTTATCCCGACTTCAGCACTGGGAGAAGAGATGAAAAGCGTAATCATTTTGTTATCACAGTTGCATTGTTTTTTATTGATCAGTGACAGTGTAAACAAGTTTGCAGCTAGGGAGTTTCTTGAATGGCTATGGTGGAAGTTTTCTTTCACCTAGTGCTTTGTAAAAATCAATTAGTCTAGAAGTGTACATAAATAATCTCCTTCTGGAGCCCATGTGTTTGTTTTCGTTTCTAGTAGAGTAGTGTACATATCTCCACGTTTTCTTCAGTGAGTGAAAGTTTTGAGCTAGACTCCATAGACCAACAGCTAAGGCACTGGAGCTGCACATTCTTGGTAGCTTGCAGGGAGCATGACATCCCCTGTGGAGCCAAATGTTATCACATAAGGTTGTCAAGGGCCATAGGTGTGTGACGATATACCTAAGTCTATAATTTTTACTTGGTCTCCCTATTTTCCGAAGCCCACAACAAAATTGTCTAGGTCCTTGTTCACACATGTCACAACCTTGAGCATGAAGCGTAACTTTTAGAAAAAATTATTTCGGACTTGAATTGCAAGTAGTAGGCGAGTCCATTTTTCAACGGTGGGGATCCCCTATGAAGATTGGATTAGCGGCCCTCGGGTATTCAGAGTTTCAAAATTGCACGAAGCATAGCACAATAAAAAGAGCCTAAGTCCCAAAGTGATCATGAGTCGTTGATATTAAAGGGGACAGGTGGCAGTTGATCCAAGCGTTCGGGGAAATGAGCTTCAGGAGTTTCGAAGTGATAAGTGCATAAAAATTTTAGAGAGTTGAAGCTCGAACTCTCAAAGCAATCATGGACCATTGATCTCAAAATCAACGGGGATTCGTTCCCGAAGGGGATCTTGGCCATCTGAATCCAGAATGACACACGTCGTCAGATCTATCACTCCTGGAGTTTTACTTCAGGAGTTTTAAAATGAGAAAAGCGCCAAGGTCCCGAAGGCCCGAACTCCCGAAGCGCCAAGGTTCCGAAGGCCTGAAGTCTCAAAGTATCGAAGGTCCGAAGTGTCGAAGCAACCGAAGACTTGAAGTGGATCTCGGTCGTCCAAATCTAGGAGAGACGCGTTGTCAGATACCTAGCTTCGACGAATTTGCTTGGGGAAAATAAAGTTTGACTATTGAGTAGTTTGAAGCCCGAAGCTATAAAGGGATCTCATTCGTCGATCTTAGGAGGGCCACGCATCATCAGATATATGACTCTAGGTAAAATTAGCTAAAGGAAGAGGAAGTTTGATATTTGACTTTCCCGGAGTCCGGAGACCCGAAGTAATTTTTGGTCGTTTGATTAAAGAAGACACGCATCATCAGATCGCCAGCTCTGGCTAAAAGAACATAGAGGATCCAAAGGAGAAGGAGCTAGCGCCAAATCCCTAGAGCACCAATTTCATGGAAGTCATCGACACAAACATGTGGCATCCATCTAGCGCTAACACATGGCACTCATTTTAAGTGTTTTAGACATGGTTTATGCTTGTTTTCGAGTGACATGTGTCACCTCTTTGCCTGCGACATATCATCATGGTGACGTCAGGTCTCCACATCAGATAATCCTCTGAGAGATTTTATTTTTTAGTGCCAAAATTAGTGCCCCATCCCAAGGCACACTTTTGGCAGATCCTAAATTTGGTGGGCGATTAAGGTTAGCAGTGGCGCTAAATCTAGCAGGTGCGCTCAGATCATAGATCAGGAACAGACCTACGGCCACAGTCCATTGCAGGGACACAATATGCTCAAGCGATATTTTTCTTGAGCGGTCCCACAATGGAAACCATGGTATGGAAAAAATTCTACATGGTGAAATGTGATGGATTGCGGGCCCAAAAGAGGTCTGAGTCCAAACCATTTTTTACAGCCCCGCAATCTCGTGTTTATGTGGCATCCTATCCGAGAGCAGCACGTGGTCACGCCCCTAAGAATTAAGTCTCGTTCAATCTATGAGGAAAGGCAGTTAATGGAAGGTATGTTTGGTGGTTGAAGCCTCAGCCCACCCCATAAATGGAAGGCATGGAAGGCCTGGCCGTGGGGACTGAATCATTGGCTTGTGGTACCCCTGTGGGCAGATTTTTCTGCACAACCCATGTCGATCTGAGCTCGTGTCTGATAGAGGGGAGAATGTTTAGTCTGATAGAAGAACTCGCAGACGCAATGCTTTGAATGTAGTGATAAAATCACACTCCTGGTAGTGGCGAATAGTTATGAGTATAAATAAGTAGTTTTGATATTTTTTTAAGGGGTCAACTGCTTGAACAGAGCTCCCTATTTTGTAATGTTTTGATGCTAGAATTGTTCTCTGGTTATGTATTAGATTTGATACTTTCAAATTAATAGAATTCAACCTTCTTTCATATCTTTGTAAAAATTGTGCTAAAACACTCAGGCATGGAGGATCCAGTCGAGGGTTGTTATGTTGTTGTAATGTAGGTTTGATTACAGCGGTATCACAACTAGTTTTAGTCATCTTCCTTGTGATATTTTCCCCTCTTACATTGAATGGATCGAGCATGGAAGATCCAATCGAGTTGTTGTAGCTGCATGGTGATGTAGGTTTGATCATTGTGCTGTTGTGACTTTGTTGTTTGGACATATTTCAGTGTCTGAAGCTTGAGCTTAAGAGTGATCTCGAGTCTGATTTTTTCTTTTACAAGATTCTTGAAGTCCTGATGCCCATAGAAGTCTTGTCCACCTTTCTTACTAAGTATTCCCTCTTCTCACACTTAAACTCAATTCACTGACTAAAGTTAGTTGCGGCCCTCACTTCCCTGTGCATTTCTTGTCCAGTTTTTTGTTGAACATCATTCATATATTGAATTTTGTCCATTGACCTCTACTCATATAAAACCAACATCCACCAAAAACTCTGATGGGTACTAGTCTTATACTCCCACAATCTGAGGGTGACTCTTAGTGCTATAAGGGAGGATGTCTGTCTCATTTTGAGAAACAAGTAAGATTACCGAGGATTTATGTTTTAACATGGGCATGTGAGTAAACACTAATAAGACAAAGGTTATGATAATCAAATAAAAAAATGTCACTTATGATAATTTTTACAATAACATCTTTGAAGAAGTTAACTCATAGAAATATATTAGAGTTGAACTTCATCACAAGCTTATATGGAACTATAACATTGAGAAAATGATTCTTGGAGGGTCGAAATCCTACTAGTCTTTAGAAAAATTGTTAATCAATGGATATTTGGCTCCAAGAAAAAAGAAAAATATCTAGACTCTCGTATTTAAATTTATTCTCCATGGATGTGAAGTTTGGGTCCAATTATTTTATATGGATGTGAAGTTTGGGGCTCTAACATCTACAAACAATCTTGGAGGAAAATAAAGAAAAGTCCAAAAGAATTTTACAATTTATAATCCTAAAAGTAAATTCAATATTCCATTTCCTATCCTACTCATAGAAGTTGGTCTTTACCCTATTAAGACTATAGGTATGGATATGTATCAAATGTACAAGCACAAGACAACCAACATCAAAGAAAAGAGGCTTCCTGGGATTGCTTCAAACTCCAATGAATTCACCATCAACTTAAGAGTGTTTGGAATAAATATGATAAGTCTCAACTAAACCATTGGACAATAGAGGAGGAAGTTACTCTCAATAATTTTCTTACCATTAGATATACCATAACATCTAAATTTAAAGGGAAATTATGATGCTATGATGAAATAGAGGATAAGATAAATTTGATGCACTATTAAGAACTCCAATCTAGAAGATCAAAAGTATCTTTATGTTATATCCAGCTTAAAAAATAAAATCAACATTGCTAAAATAAGAGAAAACTCTCATTAGTTGCATATGAATAATGACATTGGACAATTCCTAAAAAACTGCAGGATTAAAAAAATATCATCTTTGTGATACTAAAAAGATGGAGTATGAAAGTACTTTCTTTTAGAATTACCCTAGTGTGCACACACATTAGGTCTAAATTTTAAAATTTTAAAATATTTGTAACAATATTGATATTGTTGACATGTTAATTGATCCCAAAAACTACCGAGATTTAGGAAATCATCTCTTCAATCTTTTAGAACTTGGAAATAAAATGGTAATGACAACCAATTGATTCTTTGTTATATTATTAATTCCGATAAATAAAGGATGATCTCAATAAATATTAATCATCAAAGGATGATATCAATAAATATTAGTCATCATCAACATCATCATCATCATCATCACCATCATCATCATCATACTATTATTATTATTAGTAGTAGTAGTAGTAGTAGTAGTAGTAGTTATGGTTTACACCATAGTATCATAAATGAATTCTAAGATATTAATCGGGTTTAGCTTGAGTTGTTGGGAGGAATGATTGTTATCCTCCCATCTTAGGTTCAATTCTTGCAAGTGACATGTTGAGCACATAAAATGTATATTGTTGTACGAATGGATTTTTATGTCCATCGTCAAAATGAGAACCTCGAAATAAAGGGAAGTAATAAAAAAATTATGAATTCTAAATATATGTTAAATATTAATCATCATATATTAATATATATTATTATGTGTATACATATATAATATCATATATTAATAATGATGAGGATAACGATAATTTATTTTCACTGAAATTAAATTTGACATATTTGACTTTGAAAATTTTCATGATTGATTGAGTCATTAAAAAATTGTTTCATGTTTCTATGAGCTTTATCATTTGTCAATACTTTCACGAATACTATGATCGATGCTGTCATGACACAAGAGGATGTTGGATCAGATATTGTGATCGTTCACCTCCTGAGGGTGTGTGACACCATGACGGTTCTTACTTGGTTGCTTGGAAGATCAAGAATACTTTGTTTGGGCTATGCCTCTACACCTAGAGCATACCCATACTCCCTTATAGTATACTGATGAGTTAGACTCTTACTCTAGTAAAACTCTTGCTTACTCAGACAATTGTTAACATATTTTAACACTTATTCTTATTTAAGCATGCATATGTCAATATGAGATTCCAAGAGAACAACTACGGAACAAAAACAAAGACAAACACAAAAATAGAGTGGGTGACACAAACCGTGCATAACACCCGATTAAGTATTTTTTATTACTAAATAATTACAACATGAGCACATTGGCTTGATTCACAACATGTCAAAGTCAAATGAAGCGGATCATCTCACCAATACACTCAAAAACAAATTTGTCCCACCAAGACTTTCTGTCCCAACCATCTTCGCAACCAACTACAGTGCACCTAATATGTGCCCATAACCATAGGATTAATTGTCCCTTCATTTCCATAGAATTTCACCAAGCTAACACATATTTTGGTTATGCCCCACACATGCCTCCACAGACTTGAGTTTTTATATTTCCCCAAAACCTTCAAAAATATCCAAATCTTGGCTACTTGTCTTCCATCTTGGAAACTCTGCCTCAATTCATTATCAAAAACTTTCCTTTGAATTTCTCTCCAAATATCTTTCCAGAAATTCTCTATGACTTCTTTTGTTTCTGCACTCTTTCTTTTAGATGGACTCCAAGAGTCACTTGTGTGAAACATCACATCTCTTGGGTGTGTCATGCCCCTTCATGAACCCAGACTCAACCAAATCATCATTCCCTTTTGTGGATATGACGAACCCATCCAAAGCCAGTGCTCCCATAAATCATTGGTTTCTTATACCGGTGTGCATGCCTTGCCTTGTGCACTCTTCATGCTAATTGTCATGACTCCTGATGGGTGTGTTGATGGGGTCATCCAACCTCTCCAATTTATCGTTCCATTTCCCTAATGCAACCCAAGGTGCTCATGCCCACACCCAAATGTATTCATTTGCCCAACTAATCACTTCCTTCCTTGTGCTCTTCATCCATCTGTCATTGAATCTTCCCAACTAGTGAATGCACTCGGTGGGTATCATGGGAGACCTTAAATCCTCCCCCACTCCAATTTTTTTTCATCCCAAAAAACATCCATCCAATTCCATGGCATCTCTTCCCATCTCTGGATATCATCACCACTCAAAAATTACCACTTCCTCAACCACTATCGTCAAGGAAAACTCCCCTTAGGAAGTTTCATGAGTCTACAGAGTGTCTCTACCTTCTGACTTGTTGTGGCTTCCATAATTTGGTTCGTTTTCCCATGATTCCATGCATTGGATCCCCTTGTGACTTTGCTTTATTGGGTAGCTAATCCAATAATTGCACCTCTATCTCTAGAACTCACATCTTCATGTTCAAAATTTTCTTTCTATCTGCAAACTCATCACATCTACAACTCTTTATTTCCCCTAATATTTTAAGTCATCCATTGCCTTCTCAAGAGTTCTCACCAATGCACCTCCTCAAGGTGCCCCATTGACCTCACCTCCTCCCACTAAGACAGTGAGCCAATGTGCTGCAGTCTAATTTGAAGGAGAAGTGGGATGGTTGTGTGGCCATATCCCTCATCTCTAATCCATACCAATGTGATCAATGAAGTGTCACCATAATTCTGCATCATGTACATAAGAATTGATACACTTCAACTGATATTTCCTTCACACTCTTTCATGAGTCATTCTAGCTCAAGATCATATGGCGATTCACCTTGCCCAAGTTTGCTAGAGTAGGAATCATCCCCTTCCTTGGTTTCCTTATACCAAGGTTGTTGTGTCTCCCTCACATCCTCTTGGTCCATGAATGGTTTCTCATCCTATTCAATGAACTACTCCGACATATTCATTTTTGTGACTTCCTATGAACTTCATCGCCACTCATTAACTTCCAAATAGAAATCAACCAAGTCATCCATTGTCTTATCCAAATATCCACATTTCTCTTCAACATTGACAAGCATTCATTCCTGACATGATCTTACTTTCATTATCTACATTAGAATTTCCAACCATCATACCACATCATCTATGTTTGTCTCCACAAAGTTGTTTTCTCTAGTTGTCCACAACAACCATCTACAAGGAAGGCATATGCGTGCCTCCTTCCTACCTCATTATGGTAGGAATCAAACATAGATTCTATCATGAGAAAATGGCCAAATTGTTCATCTGAGGAGTCAGTTCTTGTTTTTCCTTCCTCATGGATTCTTATCCCAACAAAACTTCAAAATCATCAATGGGAAGAATGGTGAAATGTGTATTTCCTCACCAGTCACCAAGCCTCAATGATATGTCCTTGGAAACACCAACAACTCTCTCTACACATTCATTTACTGTCTTGAAGGTTGTTTGCGTTGGTTTAGGTTGTGTTATCTCCTCAAATAAATCAATTGAGTTTTTTCATTTTAGGTGATAGGATTTCTTTTAAAAAAATACTTTTTAAATTTTTTAAAAAGCTCATTTCTCAAAGCTTTACGCATGTAATAAAGTTAAAATAAACTTTTTTTTAGTTTTTATTTGATCTAATTCAAATATCAGGTTTCGGTGGCTTAGGCGAACATTTCGATTGTTCATTAGCCACCGAAAGCTAAGGCTTTCGGTCGCTTAAACAAAGGAATTCAGGGCTATTTTAGCCACCGAAATCTCAGAAGCGGGGAAAGAGTCAGCATGTCCTTTCACATATTTCAACCATCGGGTTTAAAGTTTTATAATTGCAATAAGCCACCGAAAAGATAGGAGAACGAATCGTTCACGACCAGGAGCTGATCTCTATATGATATAAGCGAATCTTTTCAGATTGTTGTATCATCAAGCCATATGCTTACGTACCCTCCATCATTACAGTTATTGACCATGATTGTTGCAAATCACCAACCATTATGCCACATCCCTTGCAATCAGTGCCACGTTCTAAAGCTTGCCTCATTTTTCTCATTTTTGTCACAGCCGAGCCGAATCTCCCTAACTCTACAATATGTATCTCTCCCCCAAAATCCGTTCCTTCGATCACAGGTGTGCGGAAGCATTGTGAAAAATGAAGAAAGGAGCGTCAACCCTGAGGAAAGAGCTCGATGACATTAGTTACTTGGAATCACACTCGGAGGTATGTCAATTTTTCAGGGATGCAGGGTGTTATAATTTTTGCAAAAAATTATAGAGTTCTCATCAGTAGGTGGTAGAGGCCTTTGCCCTCAAATTCGATGGAAAGAAAGCAATCATAGGTTAGGATGAATTCGAGATAGATGAATCCCTCATAGATGAAGTGGAAGAGCTTCCCATGACTGGAGAAAAATGGTTTAAAAATACTGTCACTAAGAATGTTGAATTCAAGTCTTATTTGAAACCATAAAATAGGGGTTTGATATGAAAGAAAGACATCCCTGTGTCTTTCCTTGAAGAGAAATGGTAGCAGTTATTGAAAGCCATAATGGTCTATATAAATTGTGAAGGGTGATGTAACAGAGTGATGATTTACCATTTTAAACTCATAAATCATTTGACTGGTAGAAACCCACTCAATCTACCCTATTTTCTCCACAGAAGCTTATCCAAAATGGCTCATCAAGTCAAGGCCAAACCCAATAAAGTTGCAAGTAGACTATCCCACCACAGTCTGATTAAATTTTTGGTTTGTGAGCTGTTGCAAAGAAGAGGCAAAGAGTGGAATTACTTCTTGTTCTGGAATGATTTCCAAACTGAGGTAAAACCAGAGGGTAAAAAGAGTCCTCATTCCAAGAAGTATTCTACTCCCAGAAGTGGAAAGAGGAGGAGGAGAGCTATCTCTCCAGCTCCAGTTAATTGACCCTCTCCTTCCCCTAAGATAAATAAAACTAAGAATAAATTGAATTTCAACAGTGAAAAAGAAAAGGCCAAAGAATCCCCAGTGAACAAAAGCATTCTTAATCTTCCTTACACAGACTCGCAGAATGAAGAGCACTAGATTGAAACAGGGCACGCGGATTCATTCACCACAGGGCATGAAAATTCTGTTTTTGTAGATATATACACAACAAGTTATGAAGACCTTCCATCACCTACACCTCAATAAGAACAAGAACCACAAATTGCAGATGCCTCATCTAGCAAATGAGTGAAGTAGAGTAAATCAAAGGAAATCAAGAAGCTTAAGAAGAAGTTAGTCGAGCAAGAAGTGCTAGAAAGGGTAATCAAAACCATGTATGAAACCATATCGAAGAACTTTGTAGAAAACAACTCATCCTTGGAAAGATTAGCTCATGAAAGCATAAAGGAAAATAAAAAGAAGGACAAGATTGTAAAAGACTACAACAGCTTATGGAGAGTAGCTCAGAGCTTTGAGGAAATAAGCTATGTCTTCAAAACACCAGGCTTAGACACATGCTACTCTTGAAACCCTAGAAGAGGTGGCAGTTCAATGAAATGAACCAGAGGCAGCCAATAACCCTACAACTTTTGAGCAAGATGCAGAAGCCTTAAAGGATCAGCCATAAGGCGTTTTTGAGCTAAGACTAAAGGTATTTTTGAAATTTTGATAATTTCACTAGTCTCAGGTTTTGGTGGCTTAGGAGAACATATCGATTGTTCATTACACACTGAAAGTAGAGCTTTCAGTAGCCAATTGGTCTGAATTCTGTCTACTCTAGCTACCAAAAGAATTGATAAGGCATAGTGTTAATATTTTTTCACAAGTCCAAGTTTTCCTTGTCCAAAAGCCTTAGAAATGGTTCCAATCGATGGAAAATAATTAATGACATCCTTATCAAGAGTTTTTTTTGGTTTTAGAGATTCTCTACAAGACAGAAAGGTAAAAAATAGTTATCTATTTTCAAGGATATAAAGTTGTTTGACTGTCAAGAGGTGTCATGTTCAACTCTTCCCATATCACATGAAATACAGTAGCCTCGGAAGGCTCACTACACCTGCCAAACAATCTGAAGAAAATAAACATCATTCAAGAATTTGAATTGACGTAGTTTATAAGATCTTTGCCTACTTTCTTGGGCCAGTTATTGATTTTCTATTTTAGGCAAAATTCGATCCAGTAATCTAGGATCTTGAAACTGTTTGTAAAGGGATATAAAGCCCAAAACATTTGATGAACAATGGGTTCGATTTTGAGTTTTGTAATCCACTGTTATTGTGATATAGACACTTTCTTTAATATATTAAGCCTGCAAGCTTCTTTCATTGTTATTATCAGACTCTCCTTATCTTTTTCTATGCCTATGAGTTGAAATCATTTCTTTGTCTATTTTTAAAGGTCCCATGGTAACTGGCATCTTACCTTTGATTGTTAAGCAAGAATCATAAGCATCCTTTGCTAGTTTTTTGACCCATCATATATATTTTTATGTATGTTCTGGTTAATTGATTGGTTTTCTTATCCATTTAATCTACAAACCTATCTGATAATAGCTCTTGAAGGCCTTGTACTTCATGAATATAGCTAGACTGTCTTGAAGATACAATCTAGTGATTTAGATATTCATCTTGATCCAAATCCACACCCCTTATTGAGAAAATAATAACAAAAAGGTTAATTTACCAGGCATCTCTAAGATACAACCTAGGAGAGTTTCCTGGAGTGATAAGAGGTTGCAACCCAATCCTATGCATAATTTATTCCCTCGATAAGTTATGATTCACCCCAATTTCTATCATGGCTAACACTGACTTCCCATTGAGTTTAACCTATACGTAGAAACATTTCATCTCATCTTTCTCTTGGATTTGCATGGATTTACATTCCAAGACAACATTCAATACCTGCAAGACTTCAACATATTGGTTTTATTCCTTCTCCAAAGAATTCAACTTCTGTTTGAAGGGAAAATTATTCTCATAATTCTCCTTGGCACAAATCCAACATGAAATTAGTTTCTTCTCTTTCACTACATCTATTTTCTTGGAATTGTCTTTGTTTCCCTTGGACATCTTGGTATTTCCCTTGTCCTTATTCTTCATGTTCCTTTTTTTTTTCTTCTCACCCAAGGCATCTTCGCTATTCCTAGGACCTATCTTCGATTCACCTCAAAATTCCAATAGTTTTTCCACTGCAACGATTGTTGCGGTAACAAATCCTTGAAGGATACTTTCATATTTTCCCAATTTTTGATATTGTCAATGGTTCTCCCAGCTGCTAAGTCTTCCACTCAGTTTCTCCACCAAATCTTAGTGGTTCCTGTCAAGAACATCACTGCAACCATAGATGATTTTAGGGGCGAAATTTTGCCCATGGGCGAAATTTAGGGGCTTCCAATTTTTTATTGGGCGAATTTTTTGTATTAAAGTGATTTTTTTAAACTTATGTCATTAGCCCATAATTTATTTTAGGGGAAGAATCGTGTACAGGGTTAGCCCTTGTTTTTAGGAGAGAGAGAGGAAAAAAAAATATATATAGCCCCTGAAATTTGGAGGGACAAGCTTCCATTAGCCAAATTTCTAGAAGTATGGGAATTTTTTATAGCTTCATCGCCCTGCCATTTGGTAAAATCGGGGTTTATGGTTTAATTCGCCCAGATTTTGTGGTATGGGCACTAGGTAGCTACATTTTGGCCCTCCCACCTGGTATAAATTATATGGCATCTACCCAGGGTTAAAATCATGGCTTTGTTACCTGTCTGGTTCGTTCGTGAGAACTACAGAGTCTACTATCTAGTGACCATCCAGAAAATCTCTAAATCGCCAAGGCCCGGTTTACATATATTGAATTTTCATGTTTATTTCCCCTCGACAGAACGGAAAGAGGGCAAGAGATGCTAGTGGTGGAGCCGCCCGTTCAGAGCAGAATTTGTTACAGTTATTAGCCTGGTGGTCCGTGGAGCCGCCTGTTCAGAGCAGAAGAAACTCGGAAGGTGCCATGCGAGGCTTTGGCGGTGAATAATTACCAGGGTTTCAACTTTGCAAACGTCTTGATAGGTCTTTACTAGTTACCTGGTCCTTCATCTTTAAATTCCTTAAAGATATTTATTTAAATTGTATGACAAAAACTGCAGACTTGGAACCAAATCCGTTTTGTCACAAGGGTGTGTATTTTCACGTTTTTTTATTTTGTTTATACTTAT
>ML777238.1:0-10030 GCA_009831015.1 Picea engelmannii
TTTGATCATTAAAACAATAAACTTCTTAATAAGTAGTAACTCTTATATAATATTTTCCTTTGTCCACTATAAAATGTTGTCAACCTTCTAATATAATAAAATATAGTACTCAATATAGACAATATTACTTACTATTTCCATAAGCAAAATTGTTATAATAGTAAGAAACACATTGATATTATGTCATTAAATGACTTTTACACATGCTACTCTAAAATTGTGCCAACCTTCTACTAGTATACTAACTCAACACTAGTTAGTACATTAAATTATAATTAAATTGGTTAATAATAGTAAGAGACACATTGTTAATGCCATTAAATAACCTTAATCAACTTAGATTTTAATATAAATTATAAATAATATTAATAGAAATAATGTAAGGAATCAAAGTCTAAGACTYAAAGRTTTGTTCAAGTTTATGTAAATTCGATTTTGTATGGTTTATCATAATAAATTTATCACAAAATTGGTGAATATATACATTCAAAGTAGTAAACCAAGCAATTTTATAATTCCTCACTTTGGAAAACACAATCTTGCTAATTTAGCTCAAAATTCCAGAGCCATTATTTTTTATTTAGACACACATGTCAAGATGTAACCAAATCAAGATCCACTTACCTTTCACTAGAAAAATAAAAATAATAATAATGGAGATTATAATGATACCTTTATAACAAAAAATGGTGAATATATACATTCAAAGTAGTGAATTAAGCGATTTTCTAATTCCTTATTTTGAAAAAACTCAATCTAGCTAAAGTTCTAAAATTCTAGATCCACTGAATATTTCCAAATTTAATGAAATATGTGTTTATTAATCCTATCTCAATTGAGATCCAATGCTAATTAAAAATGTAGATAAGAATGATTAATTCTCAAGACTTAGGAGAAATTCATTATCCCAAGGAATCCTAAAGAACGGTAACTATGGTTACTAGAAATAGATAACAACAGCTATATCTACACAACACTAATAGCCAAAGAAACAATTTGAGAATCTGGAAAACAAAGAAGTATGAGATAACAGTCTCGTAGGTTAGTTTCCAAGATTATGTTTGCTCATCCACATCCTACAAGAAATTATCTTGACATATATAAATGTTATCTCTATTGACTAACGTGAAATATAAATGATTCGCCACTTAGAAGGGATTCATAATAGACTCATCATCTGTCAAATCACATACATCAATTATACCAAATCATAAAAATAATCTTTAATGATAATGATGTTCCTTTACTTGATATATATTTAATTGACATAATGAATAATTGTGAAAGTAGCTTACATGATTATTATTTTTATTAGTAGATCTATATTTTGGTTCAAAGATTTGAATTTTGGGTCTTTTTGTAGGTTTGTTATACAAGACTCATTTCTTCATTTCTCTTTTGATCTTCTTTGAACCTTTTGGCCATAGATCTAGTCAGTCTAGGTCGAGGTGTCAAATTTCCATCTTTGTCTACTTTGAAACTACTTATTCCCCATTTTTTATTTTTAGTCCATAAGATTCCAAGAATATCTTGAACCTTGATGCAGGAGCATCGCTCCAACTCAACAACGCGCCCTCTAGACAACACGTCAAAGTGCACATTCAAGGAGGGAGAGGCGTCAACCCTCATTTGAAAGTTTGAATTGTAATTTAATGTGTAGGGATGGAAGAGAAAAATCCATGCCTTTGTATAGGCTGTAGATAGAGTCGCCTTTAATGGTTGACAGGCTGATAAGATCTAGATCCGATCTAGACTAGACAACCATTGAATGTAATTCATTGTAATTTAATGAGAGTAGGTAGCTTAGAGGGAAAGGCTCGAGCAGCCCTTTTTTGTAAAAAGATCTTTGTATCTAGATTCATTAGTTTTTTTAGAAGATCATAGAAGAGATTAGAATGAGCATAGAACAGATAGGAAGAAGAGAGGAAGAAAGAAAAGAGTCGAGACTCTATTGCAGTCCGAGCCTTATACACATTGTAACATGCATTCTGAGATTATAACAAAGAGCGTTTTTTCCTGCATGAGATTCTTTGTGTGTTTATGTCTATTTGGTGAATGTCATCTTTATGTGTTTATGAATTTATGTTGTAGATGTATAATAGGTTCCATCTGCAAGGATAGAAAAAATTTGTTTTCTGTGATTTTTCTTTGATTTCAGTCTGGATTCTTTGTGGCTAAATGCAAGGGGTTTCATGATAGAGTGTTGAAGACATCTATGAGCCAGTGCAAAGAGTGCAAATCTGAGTTCTATGGAATTCAAGAAAGAACGTGCTAGGAGGGAACACCAGAGGAATCATAAACTCAAGGGAGAAACCTCAAGGTTACTGAACACCTTGGAGGAAAGACTGTGTAGAGGAGGGCACAAAGAGAAGATAGAACAACTGAGGATTCTGTAGAGCTCTTCTAGGTGGGCATCGAGCGAGTGCAAGGAGTGAACTAAGGAACATTATTTCGAGTTCTATGAGAAGAGAAGTGTCCAGGAGAAGACACACATAGAGTTGTTGAACACTCTGTAGGCTCAGCAAGGTGTGCTTGAGAAGAAGTTGCCAGGAGGGAACTTATATCCCTTCAAGGAGCGAAAGGGACAGAGACCTTTGAGGTCCGAGCAGTTGAAGCTCCAGGAGACAGAGTTGTTGGACACTCTAGAGGAATACCTGTGCAAGGAGTGCACCGGGCCAACACTCAGATGAAGTGTTGAAAGACATCCATCTGAAGGCTAGTCAGAACACAAGGAGTGTGCACAGGGAGAACTTGTTTCAAGTTCCAAAAGCTCAGGAGGTCGAGCGCAAACGTGTGCGAGGTGGGCACCAAAAGTATTATAAGGAAGCATAGGGTTGAATCCATCAGAGACTGAGCGAATTGAAAGATCAAGAGAGATATCACGAAGTTATGTGCAGAGCGTAAGGAATGTGCTAGGGATGAGGTCAAGTTTCATTGATGAAATCTCAAGAGATATAGTGTCTTCAAAACATAGATGAGACCCAAGTAATCACAGGGCTCGCAGGAGAAAAATCAAAGGTCAAGGCCTTTGGCACTTATAAATTCTTCTAATTCAGGGAGAAATTACAAGGTCAGTAGGAGGATTGGAAGCAGCCATTAGATCAGTGGCAGGAGAAGAGATCTGGACCGTTGAATCTCACATCCAGGCACCCAGGAGGAGCGCACAGGAGGAAACAAATATCAATCCTAGGATCTGGGAGTGCATGGACCAATAGTCATTGGATCCAGGGAATGTGCACAAGGTTTAAACCCTTTGGAGTTTCAAAAGAGAGTGGACATCGCGAAACGTGAAGTCCCAAAATCATCGGAGCCATCGAGGAGAAGGGACATGTGGCGAGGGATCATATTTTCGTTGACTCACAGGTGGGAAAGGTCAAAGGGCAGAATCGTGAGAACTTGCGAGGTCCGAGTTCATGATTTGATCTCAGCCATTGGATCGAGGAGAGATCGGTACCATTGATTCATTTTGAGGGAAGGAATATCGGCATTTCGGGAGTCAGGAGTGTGAAGGAAGCTTCTCTCAGAAGTCGCGAGTCTCGAAATATCGATTTGTGAAGAAAGAACCTAGAGCGTCGGATCATGGGAAACGAGGATCGTCGATCTGGCATAGTGATCATCGCGAGTTCACATTTTGGGAGAAGGGGAGAGAACCATTTCGCAAACCCCCGATACGTGAAATCCCGACATGCTCAGAATATGGGCCCCAGGTCACAGCTGGAGGTCACATCAGGAAGAATTTAAGGGAGGAGCTAGGGACCATTAAGCCCTATTTCAGAGTTTCGGGAGTCAGGGAGTCAGGGTTGGCTCATACGTAGAAGTCCCAAAATCGCAAAACGCGAAGTGCCTTTTGTTTAGGCTTGTGGTCATGGGTAGTGGTCACGTGGATGGAACTCGCGCCCAGTGCTTGTTCGCGCAGGCGGAGTTTCATAATAGGACTTGTGGATAAATGTTTCAGGGAGGTTCCAGCAGGGACCCGAAAGAGCTAATCCAGCTCAGAGAATTGGAACAATCCTTGATTGGGAGGTCAGTGGACCCTGTCGAGGTAGGGGGTCTGTGTCAATGTGGTATCAGAGCCTATTTTTTGTTTGCAGGATGCAAACAAATAAGGATGGTGAAAGGAGATAGTCTGATACCATCAAGAGGTATCAGAGTAGATTTTTCATCTGTATATTTCAGGCGAAGGAGGTAAAGGAGATAGTTCAATACCGTCAGTGGTATCAGAAGCTGAAGACAAGGTGTTGATTCTCTGTGGAGAACCGTTTGCATGTAGACAACAAAAAATTGGTAGCCAGGTGGATTGTAGGAGAAGTTGGGGATGCTCTCGATTGTAGAGTGAACAACAGAATTTCCAGGAAGGCAGGTAGAGGAAGAATATGGCTACTAAAGGCCATGAATGTGGTCCAAGAGAAGACCGCTAGCAGAAAATCAAGGTTGAGATGGACCAAGAGATTAGCGAGATAAGAGCACGCATGGGGAATATTGCATTTAAAATGTAGCAGGATGCAAAGGTGCATTGGGTTTATGAGTGGCCCATGAAGAATAAGGTGAAGTGGCCCGTTCGGAAATTTTTGGCCAGAGGAAAACAAAGGTTGTTGAGAATGTGGTTGAGGTATGTTGAAAGCCTCAGAGGTGAAGAGGATATGGTTCATATATGTGAGATAGAAGCTAGGAAGAGCCTAAATGATGAGGAGAAGAGATCAGAGAAGGGTCTCAGAAACTGTCAGGTGGGCATGGATGAAACTTCATATTGTTAGGTGGCCAAGGGAAGTGAAATGAGACTGGTTGAGGGTCTCATGAACTAAGTTGAGAGTTCATATCAGCAAGGAGAGTTGATGGAGGAAGATCGGAGGAGCATTCTGATTATTGGGGGAATTCAGATATTCCTACCAGGAAACCAAGTTGAGGCTAGAGCATGTGTTGCAGATGAAACAACAGAAGAAGGAAAACCAACAATGGTTTTCGTAGAGGAAGAAGAAATGGAGCAGACATCAGAATTTTTCCCAGCAGAACAAGAGGATACAGATAAGGTGCTCACTCCATAGGAGAAAGAGTTAGAGATGTTGGAGGATTGGTTGAAAAATCCAGAACCAGTAGATGACTACCATGAGAAGATAGTCATGTAGATTTTGGGAGAAGGTAATTCGACAGAATTGCTCAGAAATTTTGGCCAGGAAGCTGAACAGATGATGACTGCAGCTCTGAGGCATGCAGTGGAAGATGAAGTAGAATTCCAGTCTGGGGAGCAGCTGGAGGAAGCTGGAAATATGCTAGCAAGAGAACTGACAGAAGGAAATCTGTCAGAAGGTGAAGTTGAGTAGTAGCTCAGTGATGATACTGTAGAAGATTATGTAGCAGGGTGGCCAGTTAGTGCCACATGATATGAATATAGCAGGGGGGATCGAGTTGATCTACCCATTTCCAAGAAAGAAGTGCAGCCGCGCAGACTACATAAAGAGAACCAGCCATTGGAGCAGCTGGAAGAGGTGATTGAAGAAATAAGGAGGTTGATTTTGAGGTTAGCACAAGAATCTATCAGCGGAAGGTAGTTGAATAGAGGAGGACCTGCAAGAGCAGCAGGGAAGAAGCAACAACAAAGCAGTGGAGCAGATGGACAACTCCAAAGCATAGTTTTGGATCCAAGTGGATTTCAACATAGCTGGGAAGCTCATGAGTATAAGCTCATGATTTTTTCACAGCAGTGGAGTATGATGCAGGAGCGTCGCTCCAACTCAGCAACGTGCCAAATAGACAGCACATCAAAGCACGCATTCAAGGAGGGAGAGGCCTCAACCCTCATTTCACATTTCGAATTGTAATTTAATGTGTAAGGCTGGAAGAGCCAAATCCATGCCTTTGTACAGGCTATATATAGAGTCACGTTTAATGTTTGATAGGTTGATAGGATCTAGATCCGATCCGGACTAGACAACCATTGAATGTAATTCATTATAATTTAATGATATTAGGTAGCTTGGAGGGAAAGGCTCGAGGAGCACTCTTTTGTAAAAATATCTTTGTATCTAGATTCATTAGTTTTTTTAGAAGAGCATAGAAGAGATTAGAACGAGTATAGAAGAGATAAGAAGAAGAGAGGAAGAAAGAAAAGAGTCGAGACTCTGTTGCAGTCCGATCCTTGTACACATTGTAACAGGCATTCTGAGATTAATACAAAGAGCAATTTTTCCTGCATGAGATTCTTTGTGTGTTTATGTGTATTTGGTGAATGTCATCTTTATGTGTTTATGCATTTATGTTGTAGATGTATGATAGGTTCCATCTATATGGATAGAAAAAAATTCATTGTCTATGAGTTTTCTTTGATTTCAGTCTAGGTTCTATGTGGCTAAATGCAAGAGGTTGCATGACAGAGTGTTGAAGACATCTGTGAGACAATGAAAAGAGTGCACATCTGAGTTCTGTGGAATTTAGGAAAGAACATGTCAGGAGGGCACACCATAGTAATCATAAAATCAAGGGAGAAACCTCAAGGTTACTGAACACCTTGGAGTAAAGACTGTGTAGAGGAGGAAACAGAGAGAAGACATAACAACTAAGGATTATGTAGAGCTCTTACAGGTGGGCATCGAGCGAGTGCAAGGAGTGCAATAAGGAACTCTATTTCAAGTTCTGTGAGAAGAGAAGTGTCCAAGAGAAGACACTCACAGAGTTGTTGAACACTCTGTTGAACACTCTGTAGGCTTAGCAAGGTGTGCTTGATCAGAAGTTGCCAGAAGGGCACTTATATCCCTTCGAGGAGAGAAAGGGACAGAGACCTTTGAGGTTCGAGTAGTTGAATCTCAATGAGACAGAGTTGTTGAACACTCTGGAAGAATACTTGTGTAAGGAGTGCACCAGGACAACACTTAGACGAAGTGTTGAAAGAAAGCCATCTTAAGGCTAGTCAGAACACAAGGAGTGTGCACAGGGAGAACTTGTTTCAAGTTCCAAAATATCAGGAGGTCGAGCGCAAACATGTGCCAGGTGGGAACCAAAATCCTTCTAAGGAAGTAGAGGGTTGAATCCATTAAATACTGAGCGAGTTGAAAGCTTAGGAGAGATAGCATGAAGTTGCGCGTAGAGCACAAGGAATGTGCAAGGGCCAAGGTCAAGTTTCATTGACGAAAGCTTGGGAGAGACATCGTCTTCAAAACGTAGATGAGACCCAAGTAGTCACAGGGCTCGTAGGAGAAATATCAAAGGTCGAGGCCTTTGGCACTTAGAAATTATTCTAATTCAGGGAGAAATTACAAGCTCAGGAAGAGGATCATTAGTAGTCTTTAGATCAGTTGCAGGAGAAGAGATATGGACCGTTGAATCTCACATCCAGGCACCCAAGAGGAGCGCGCAGGAGGAAATAGATCTCAACCGTAGGATCTAGGAGTGCGTGGACCAATAGTCATTGGATCCAGGGAACTTGCACAAGGTTTAAACCCTTTGGAGTTGCACAGGAGAGTGGACATCGTGAAACACGAAGTCCCGAAATCATCAGAGTCATCTAGGAGAAGGGATACATGGTGAGGGATCATATTTTCACTAACTCACAGGAGGGAAAGGTCAAAGGGTAGAATCGTGAGAAATCGTGAGGTTCGAGTTCACAATTTGATCTTAGTCATTAGATTTAGGAGAGATCTAGACCGTTGATTCATTTCGAAGGAATATTGGCATTTCAGGAATTGGGAGTGTGAAGGAAGCCGCTCTCAGAAGTTGTGAGTCACGAAATCCCGATTTGCGAAGAAAGAATCTGGAGTGTCGGATCAGGGGAAACGAGGATTGTCGATTTGGCTTAGTGGTCATCGCAAGTTCGCATTTCGGGATAAGGGGAGAGAACCACCTCGCAAACCCCCGATATACGAAATCACGATGCACTCGGAAGCTTGGCCCCAGGTCACAACTGGAGTTCACATCAGGAAGAATTTAAGGGAGGAGTTAGGGACCGTTACGCCCTATTTTTGAGTTTTGGGTGTCAAGGAGTCTGGGTTGGCTCATATGTAGAAGTTTTGAAATCGCGAAACGTGAAGTGCCTTTTGGTTAGGCTTATGGTCACGGGTAGTGTTCACGTGGAGGGAACTCATTCCCAGTGCTTGTTCATGCAAGAGGAGTTTCATAATAGGACCTATGGATAAGTGTTTCAGGGAGGTTCCAGCAGGGACTTGAAAGAGCTAATCCATCTCAGAGAATTGGAATGATCCTCGACCGGGAGGTCAGCGAACCTTTTCGAGGTAGGGGGTCTGCATCAAACCTCTTTTTCATCCTCAGGTGTATGCAGTACTTTGAAGAAAATTATTTGTAACAGTTATTGTGGTGTCTCGATCTTCAAATCCATTGTCTAATAGGAATTGTGCCCATTCAATTCATTGATTTTGAAGTTCGTACTTGATAATGAATTTAACTAAGCCATGATGTTAAAGAGACCTTTCCACATTCTTAGTTCTTTTTTAATAGCCTTTGACATTTTAGTTAAATATATTAACAAGAAATAAGCCATGTTCAGAAGTTTCTCCCCTTTCAAATGTAATAAAATTCAAATATGATAGAGGAAAATTAGGCTAAAACACCATTCACATGTTACATACTTCTAGATCATAAAAACCAAGTCTTTACAGGGATTTTTTAACTAATCCCTAGGTACTCTTGTATCCCAATTTGGTTTCTTTCTATTTCTCAGAAGGAAAGGAGTCTAGGCTCTTAAATCAATAGATTTATTTTTAAACCATTTCTCTCTTGTCTGAGGTAGTCCTAAAATTTGAGAGAGAGAATTCTCAGAGAGGTTAATGGTTAAGTTACCTACCTAGGAACACTCCCCATCAAAGGTCTAAGTAAATTCCTTTGTCATTTCATCATTGTGCCCTGTGAACTTCTCAAAGAACTACCTCCAACATGTTATCATATTGCATTTAGGATGAATACCAACCAATTCTACTCCAAAGGGTTCGAACTGTTGGTTGTGGAGCCTGATTATCTTCCTGATTTAGAGGTCTTTTACTTTCAGCCATGTTTATACCCCATGAAGTATTTACACCTCAGAAGTATGTACACTCTTCTACGCGGGGGAGTGCAGAGGGGGGGTACCCCCTCTGCGAGGTCTGGGGGGCTATCCCCCTGGCTGGGGGGTCTCGGGGCAAGCGGGCCCCCGAAACAAAAATTGCCTTGTAAAAGTATATTGTAATTTCATTGTAAATCTGGACCGTTCATTATAAGGTCGCAGATCTAACGATAGAGATTATGTTAGGGTTTTTTCCCCTAGAAGGAAACCCTCTTTTATGAGGGAAATGTATTGTGGCTATGTAGGTTAGCGAGTATTGTATTCTGAGAGAGGAGACTGTGAGAGAAACAAGAGGAAGTTATAGCGGGTTCTGTTGTAGGTTGTATCCCTTCATTTGTTGGATAATAATAAAGGAAGGACCTGGCAATTTCTCTGGTGGACGTAGCCCACACTGGGTGAACCACGTAAATCTGTGTCTCTCTTGTACTGTGTGTCTTATGTGTTTTGTTTCTGCATTTGTTTTATTTTATTTCTCTGTGGTCTTGTTTTTCTAACAACTGGTATCAGAGTGTAAGGTAACTCGCAGGAAATGAGGGTTCCCGGTTCGAGTGGGAGCAATGTTGGAAGATGGAAAGTTTAGGGTCGAGAAATTTAACATCCAAAACTACCAGTTATGGAAGATGCAGATGGAAGACTATTTATATCAGAAAGATCTATTCCTACCATTGAGCGGAGTAGCAAAGAAGTCGACGTCCATGAAGGACGAAGAATGGGAGATTCTTGACAGAAAGGCTCTAGGAACGATATGGCTGAGCCTGGCAGCGTCGGTGGCTTTCAATATTTCGAAAGAAAAGACAACGAAGGGTTTGATGGATGCGTTGGCCAAATTGTATGAAAAACCCTTGGCGTCAAATAAGGTATTTCTAATGAAGATATTATTTAATATGAAGATGTCAGAAGGTGGGTCTGTTGTAGATCATTTAAATGAATTTAATACGGTTACTAATCAACTAAGTTCTGTAAAAGTGGACTTTGATGATGAGGTTA
>ML777238.1:20077-33648 GCA_009831015.1 Picea engelmannii
GATTCAGAATTAGATGATATTGAGGCAAAATTTGTGAGAAGGTTAAAGAAAGGATCAGGAAAATATCAAGGCAAGATCCCTTTCAAATGTTTTAACTGTGGTAAGATAGGTCATTTTGCATCTAAGTGTCCTCACCAGAAAAAAGGATCAGAAATCTGATGATGAAAAGAAATACAAATTTAAGAAATATAGTAAAAAGAAAAGTTTGTGTGCAAACAATGACAACTCCTCATAAGACATAGATAATGATTCATCCTGTGAAGACAAAGTGAATGATTTTATGCTTATGGATATGGGAGATCTTGGTGATGAACATTCAAGAGGTGAAATGGATGACGAAGAAGCTATGGTGGATATGGAAGGTCAATTAATCAGTGCTTTGGAAGAAATTGACAGACTCAGATGTAAGAAGAGAAAACAAAAACAATTGTTGATGCAGTTTAAAATGAATGATAAAAAACCTGATGAAGATTTTGCTCTACTAAAAGTGGAGTTAGAAGAGGCAAAGAAAATAGAAGACACTCTGAAACAACATTTATCAGAGAAGAAAGCAAGGTGTGAAGCCTTAGAAAAAGAGATAGTAAAAACAAGAAAAGAAATGGAGAAGTTTAAGACATTGTATCACCAAAATATGTCAAGTATTAAAGCCTCAGAAGAATTAACTTCCATTCTAAATCAGCAAAGGAATCCAAAGTTGAAAGTTGGCTTCGGCTATGAAGAAGGATCAAGTAGTGATCATCCAAGTAATACAGAACCCATCAAGTTTGTCAAATCCACAATCATTGACAACAACCACTCTACAGAAATAAAGAAAGAAAATCAGCCACCAAGAAGGAATGAAAGAAAAAGCACCAGAACTGAATCTGTAGATCAGAGAAACTATCAGCATGGAAGAAATTGCCCCCCCAAAGAAGACAGTCTTTTACCAGGTACAAAGGATTTTTCTATGGATATTGTTCTTTTTGTTCTAACTTTGGTCACAAAGCTATAAATTATTCTTTAATACTTAGATATGAGCAATCAAGTTTTTCAAGGAACAATTATCTTCCACCACAAATATTGAGACAGCCAAGAAACAAAAAATCACAAATTATAAATCATGTGATGAATAGGAGAAGGACGCAGGTGAAACATAACAACATTTATGAGCATAAAAATCGTTATGATATGTTATTCAGTGAACCAGAATGTTACAACTGCCATAATTATGGACATAAAGTTGTAGACTGTCGCTTAAGGAACTATAAGCCAGATCTGAATCCTGCTGCTGAAAATTTCAAGGTTTGGAAGGAGAAAGAAGATGACCAGTGTGATTAGTGTTATCATCCCAAAGACAAAATAATCCCTGGTATATTGACAGTGGATGTTACAAACATATGACTGGAGACAAAAGTAAGTTTCTAACTCTAAGTGAAAACAAATCAGGGAATGTAACTTTTGGAAATGATGCACTAGGAAAAATAAAAGGTAAAGGAATGGTAAGCCTGAGTAATGGCAAACGAAAAGATCAAGATGTGATGTTTGTAGATGGCCTGAAACATAATCTACTAAGCGTCAGTCAAGTTTGTGACAAAGGATGTGAAGTTGTTTTTACTTCTAAAGATTGTAAAATAAAGTCTTTGAATTCAGGACAAGTGGTTGCAAAACGGATAAGAACAAAAAACAATGTTTATGTGTTAAAAGAAGAAAAATAAGAATGCCACTTAATCAAATATGATGAAAGTTGGTTATGGCATAGGAGAATTGGACACCTAAATTTTGACCATATAATCAAGATTAGAAACAATGGGGCAGTAAAATATCTTTTGAAGATATCAAAGCCATATGACTCTGTTTGTAAACCTTGTCAGATAGGAAAGCTTACTCGCACTCAGTTCAAATATAAAAACTTTTCTTCAATAGAAAAACCTCTCCATTTAGTACATATGGATTTATGTGGACCATCAAGAAAAGAAGGTACAGGAAAAAAAAAAATATTTTATGTTGATTATTGATGATTATTCTAGACTAACGTGGGTTGCCTTTTTGAAGGAAAAATCTAAAGCATTTGAAAAATTCAAAGTGTTTAAGGCTCTGACTAAGAATCAAACAGGAAAAAGATTGAAGGAAGTAAGGTCTAATAGAGGAGGAGAGTTTAGTTCATGGAACTTCAAATAGTTCTGTGATAAACATGGAATCAAATGAGAATACACTATTCCAAGAACTCCACAACAAAACAGAGTAGTTGAGAGGCAGAATAGATCAGTTCAGCAGATGGAAAGATCAATGATGAATGAAAGGAATATTTCTCAGACATATTGGGTGGAAGCAATCCATACAGTTTTTCACATCCTTAACAAAGCTCATCTCAAGCCACACAGTGACAAGACTCCTTATGAACTATGGTTTGGAAGACCTGCTTCAATCAAGCATTTTAAAGTCTTTGGAAGTAAATTTTATATTAAGAATAATGATAAAAACATTGGCAAATATGATGACAGGGCTGATGAAGGTATCTTCTTAGGTTATGCTACAAACAATAAAGGATACAGATGCTACAATAAGAGGCTGCATAAATTGGTTTATTGTATCGACGTTAAAGTTGATGAAGAAATCTCGATCATAAATGTAAGCAATTTTGAACCAAACACGTAAGATATAGTTGAAGATGAAGATGAACAGGTCCAAGGATTAGAAAGAGAATAATCTGAATCAAATGAAGATACGAATACTCTGACTGACACAAATTAGCAGAAAGAAGCAAAATCACCTCTCAGAATTGTTACAAAGAATCATCCTGAAAAATTAGATAATTGGAGATATAAATAAAGGAGTTCAAACAAGAAGGAAATTGATTAAAGACTCAGAACACTCTCATGTTGTCTTTTTATCTATGATTGAACCTAAAAACATTTATGAAGCCAACCAACATGATTAGAGCTATGAATGAATAGCTTGATCAGTTGAGAAGAACAATACTTGGGAGCTTGTTCTTAGACCTGAAGATAAGAATGTAATAGGCTCCAAATGGGTGTTCAAGAATAAAATGAATGAAAAATGACAAGTTGTTAGAAATAAAGCCATATTGGTCTGTAAAGGGTATGCACAAGTTGAAAGTCAGGATTTTGATGAAACTTTTGCACCAGTGGCAAGATTGGAAGCCATCAGAATGTTTTTTTTCATATTCATGTCATAAGAACTTTAAAGTTTATCAGATGGATGTTAAGTCATCATGTAAGGTAGCTAGAGAGGTAGTGGGAGGGGCCAGAGGGCCCATAGTGATAATAGTGGAGGTCATTCAATGTAAGGTGGACTAGGTCCACTATATTATTAAATAAGGTCCACTATGGTAGTTAGATATAATAAATGGGTAATTAGATATAATAAATGTAAGAGGACTTCTTAGAATGTTCTACTTCTAGAAGATTCCTCCTCTAGAATGCTCTTAGGTAATGGTAGCACTATATAAAGGGGTTCAAGCAATGTAATGAGACATGAAGAGAAATATTGTATTTGGAGCGGTAGCTCAATAGGAGGATGCCCCCTCGAAGAGACAAGTGAACAGGAGAGGATCTCTTCCATAATAGGATCCATTGTATGGTGTTGCCCTACCTCAAGGGTTTGATAGTAATAAAGAAGATTTTGCATATTGTTCTTGTATATCTGTTGTGGTGATTTTGTATTCAGTCTTTGGTTTTTAACAACTAGCATCAGAGCACTTTCCTTGGGCAGACATTGTGGGCAAATATTTTTTATTTTTGCAGATTTTTTTTTGGAGAAGAAAAAAAAGGGCCGCGACATTATCGAAGTTTTCAGTATATTTTTGTACAAAATTTGCATAAAAGGGTTGTATATCTGAGTTCCTCTCAGAAAATCACCCAATTTAAAAAAAAAAATTGTCCGAAACGGAGTCCGGGAAGTCAAGATATTCAAGTTTTAAAATCTGCAAATTTTCAGGATTTTTTCCGCGGACGGCGGCGAGAATTTTTTTTATTTCTGTAGAATTTGGAGGCCGAATTTGCCCAAATAAATTACATATCTGAGTTCCTCTCACAATTTCACCCAATTTCAAAAAAAAAACCAGCCAAAACGGAGTCCAGGAAGTGAAGTTATGAGCATTTTAACTTCAACTGTTTTTTAGGGTTTTTCCAGAAAAAGTCACGATTTTCTGCCGTAACTTATTGGGTGAGTTCATCGAATGCTCAGATGGCTATTTCTTCTCAAAACCTGAAAGAAATTCTTGAATCATTCAAAGAAAAATTGTTTCACACATTGGATGACAGATTGGATGCATTTGTATATGGCCTCACAAACAGCCTCACAGACGACCTCAATGATAGTTTTCGTAGTATTCAAGATTCATTGAATAACATGCAGGAAAGATTTCTTATGGAGGGCCTTAGAGATGAATATAATCAAGAAATATATGTTTGGTATGATTTTGAGGCAGATTGTGATGATTGGTATATGGATAGTTGTCATTTCTTGGATGACAACCACTTTCATATTTTATTTAATGACTCTACTCCACCTTCTGTAGAGAACATCAATGTCTCACATTAGGAGCTAGTTACTAGCATTCAGTCTACATATTCTACAGTGGTATTATTCATTCCAGATTCTGCTACGACCATTTTCCACTATGTGGATGGATTTTCTTATTTGGATCCACATGATAGGTGTTAGTATTTGGAGCATCATTTTGAGTTGGTTATTGGGTTCCAAAATCTTCCACGGGGAGTTCACATGAGTACTTAGACATGGGACCCTGGCTTACAATGGTGGTCGAACTACATCATCATGGTGGCTTTCCTTTCTACATGGGACCTTGGTTCTCCAGTCTTCTTCATCATTATGGTCCACAATTATCCATGGGACCCTGGTATATGGTTGTACATCAAGCGTTGAGGACAACGCTTTCATAAGGGGGATGGAATGTAAGGTAGCTAGAGAGGTGATGGGGGGGCCCAGAGGGCCCATAGTGATAATAGTGGAGGTCATTCAATATAAGGTGGACTAGGTCCACTATATTATTAAATAAGGCCCACTATGGTAGTTAGATATAATAAATGGGTAGTTAGATATAATAAATGTAAAAGGACTTCTTAGAAGGTTCTACTTCTAGAAGATTCCTCCTCTAGAATGTTCTTAGGTGATGGTAGCACTATATAAAGGGGTTCAAGCAATGTAATGAGACATGAAGAGAAGTATTGTGTTTGGAGCGGTAGCTCAATAGGAGGAAGCCCCCTCGAAGAAGCAAGTGAACAGGAGAAGATCCCTTCCATAATAGGATCCATTGTACGGTGTTGCCCTACCTCAAGGGTTTGGTAATAATAAAGTGTGGTTTCTTCTATCTTGCTTATGGATCTATTGTGTATTTAGTATTTGTGGTGATTATATTTGTAGATCTATTCAGGTTCTTAACAAGTGATACAAATATAGTAACCACAAATACTGAATACACAATAGATCCACAAAGAAAAATAGAAGAAACCACATTCTATTATTATCAAACCCTTGAGGTAGGGCAACACCATACAATGGATCATATTATGGAAGGGATCCTCTCCTATTCACTTGCCTCTTCGAGGGGGCATCCTCCTAATGATCTTCAGCTCCAAACACAATACTTCTCTTCATGTCTCATTACATTTCTTGAACCCCTTTATATAATGCTACCATCACCTAAGAACATTCTAGAAGAGGAATCTTCTAGAAGTAAAACCTTCTAAGAAGTCCTCTTACATTTATTATATCTAACTACCATAGTGGACCTTATTTAATAATATAGTGGACCTAGTCCACCTTGCATTGAATTACCTCCACTATTATCACTATGCCCCCCCGCCGGCCCCCCCCCGCCCCTTACCTCTCTAGCTACCTTACACATCATTTCTTAATGGAGATCTAGAGGAAACAGTATATATGAAGCAACCTGAAGGATTGTCATTGACAGATAATCCTGATTATGTTTTAAAAATGAAGAAGGTTTTATATGGACTGAAACAAGCACCACAAGTTTGGTATTATAGACTAGACAAATTTTTACAAGACAAAGGGTTCAAGAAAGGTATTGACAACAATCTCTACATTAAGTCTGAAGGTGATAATTTACTAGTTGTTTTGGTTTATGTAGATGATATTATTTTTAGTTGTACTAATGAATCCTTTGTATAGTGGTTTGCTAACTCTATGCAAACAGAGTTTGAGATGTCCATGATAGGAGAACTGTCATACTTTCTGGGTTTACAAGTAAATCAAAGTTCTGCAGAAATATTTATCTCTCAAGAAAAATATTTGAAAGAGATGTTGAAGAAATTTCAGATGGAGGATTCATCTCTTGTTAGTACACCTATGGTGGTTGGTTGCAATCTCAGTAAAGATGATATTTCACCTGATGTTGATCAAAGGACATATCGCTCGATGATAGGCAGTCTTCTGTACATCATAGCATCTCGTCCTGATATAATGCAAATTGTTGGAATGGTAGGTCATTATCAGTTTGCTCCTAAACAAAGTCATTTGGTATTTGTAACAAGGATATTCAAATACTTGAAGGGAACAATGACTTATGGTCTGTGGTATCCTAGAAATAATAATTTTTAGTTAATTTCTTATTCATATGCATATTGGGCAAATTGTGTGGATGAGAGAAAGAGCATCAGTGGAGGTGCATTCTTCTTGTGTAACTCGTTGGTAGCATGGATTAATAAGAAACATGTATCTATTTCCTTATCAACTACAGAGGTAGAGTACATTGTTGCTACTACTTGTTGCACTCAGATTGTATGGATGATTCAAACTCTTGCATATTTGAAGGTAAATTATACTGATCCAATTACAATTCACTGTGATAACACTAGTGCCATTAGTGTCTCCAAGAATCATGTTCTTCATTCCAAGACTAAGCATATCCCAATAAAATACCATTTTCTCCGAGAACAAGTTACAAACAGAGTTGTTCAGATGAATTATATTCCTTCCACAGAACAGATAGTTGATATCTTTACTAAACCGTTAGCAGCGACCCCTTTTGGATATCTTCGTCAAAGTTTGGGGGTTATAACTTCCTTTGTCTAATCTGTTCACCTCATCAGGGGGAGTAATTATCGAATATCTGTTGTATTTCTAAGCTGTTCATAGTTGACAGGGGGAGTATGTACTGCAACAACTCGGGGGGAGCGTGTTTCTTCTTTGACATTGATGTCAAAGGGGGAGAAGTGTGGTAATTTCAAGAATGATACAGTGGTATAGTTGGATGATCTTCAAGGGGTTTCCATCAATGCCAAAGGGGCATATTGTTGTCATGGTTTCAAATAGAGGTAGAGTGTGTGTTTTTGTCATTGATGGTGAGATCAACACGATCAGCAGCGCAACGATGATGGCATGGTAATCTCAACAGTAAAGAGCAACAATGATCATTGGATCACCCATTCATAGTTCCTGATGACCGTCAGATATGAATAAAGACAGGAGGAATGCACAAAAGAGGAGAACAAATCTCAGACGTTGGATCTAAACGCAAGGACCGACCATCGTTGGATCCAGAAGAAGGAGCACGATCTTTAAGTGCAAGGAGAAGCGGGTTTACAAAGTCTCGAAAGAAGGGGGACCTTCCATTATCAAAGAAGACACATGGTGAAATATCATAGCACACCAAAGGATCCATTTCGAGGTTTCGCAGATTGGGAAATCCAAAGGAAGGAGGTGCTCTAACCCCTCAAACTTGCAATATGTGAAATCGCGATAAACATTCCTGATTGTTGTTTACAGACTACACATGGCGAGCGGTCATATTTTTGTTGACTGGAAAGTCAAAGGAAGGAGGAGCTCTATCCTTTGAAATCACAAAATGCGAAACCGCAGTTCAATCTGAGTCATTGATCAAGGGAGAGCGTGGACTATTGATCTGGCTCCATTTCAAAGTTTCGAATACCGGGAGTTGGAGGAGTCAAGGAAGAAAATCATGGCAGAAACGTCGATATGTGAAATCGCGAAACACTCTCACGCTTGGCCCCTGGTCATAACTTATGGTCACATCGACGAAGGCTTAAGCGAAGGATCTAATTGCTAAGCTCCATTTCGGGGATCGCAAATTGGAGTTTCGAGACCCTTCATCACAGGAATGTCGAAATGCGAAATTGCGAAACGCCTTTTGGCATAGGCTATGGTCACCGTCGATGGTCATGTGAGGGGAAGGAGCTAGCATAGCTAGGCTCCATTTTGGGTACCGAGAGTCAAGGAGTCAAGGAGACTCACAGCAGAATCCCCGAATTATGAATCGTGAAATCTCTTTATGGATAAGCGCTTGGTCATCACCGTGGGCACGTGAAGGAAGGATATTGCAAGCTGCAAGGATCCATTTCATGATCAGGAGTTGAAAGAGTCAGAGTGACTCACAACAAAATTCGCAAAACGTGAAATTGCATAGCACCTGTTGGTGTAGTCGGTGGTCATCACCGATGGTCACGAAAAGGGTGTTGATATTATGGTGGTTGCAGGAGGTATTTACCTCCACATGTAAACTTGACGAGAATAGAATACTCCATAAAGAAATAAGAAACCCTAATGAGTTGGCTAATAACCCTAGAAGACATGTCGGCTCAAGAGGATAATTTATATTAGGTTATTAGCCTCCAAGAGAATAATTCGGCCAGAAGAATTAATATATACTGAACAAACAGATACCCAGAATGAGAATTTGGCCCAGGCAGTTAGCCAGAATTAGTATAAATACAAGAGGCCAGTTCTCATTCTGGTAGGTAGTCTCACAATTGCAGAGCAACACTTGTGTGCACTACAGTGCCCAATTTTGTGTGCAAGTTTGGAGAAGAGTTGTCGGTGCAGTTGCTGCAGGTAGCAGTTACGTTTTGGCTTGGACTATCTCTTGGCTAGGGTTTGGACTATCTGATCAACTCTTGTTGGTGTGTTATCCTTGGGGAAAGGTATGCTACCCTTTGCTTGGCTATCTAGCCTAGGGTTTTCTTCTGGAATGATTCTCTGTCAAGGTTAAGGTGCTCAAAGGGTGGCTTCGGCCTATGGTTGGGTGACAATAGTATTATCAATGGTAAAATGAGCACATCCATTATATTCTAACAAGTTATGGGCCCACACCTCCTTCATTCAGTCTAACCGTTGGAAGGAAACATAGCCGTAAGGATACTAATCTCATTGAAAGAACTGTCATTAGGGTTTCTAGCAGAAGTAGTCATTATAGCACTACTGCTAGGGTTACTAGCAGGTGCAGTTGTAGAAACCCTAATCCTCTTGTTGAGGCACCTTAAATTAATGGATAGACCTAATCTCTAGATAGATCAATGCGCCCTAGCCTAGCGCATCTCCTGGTACTCTCAGAAATCCAAGACGTGAAGTTTGAGCTTTTGGTCAAATCTAGGGTTGACCAAGTCAAAGTAGCCATGACTTACTCTATGAAGTCAGAGAACAAGTTAGATGGAGCTTCTAACTTCAGAGCATGGAAGACAAGGATTGATCTCATCCTTGCCAAGAATAAAGTGTAGGATATCGCGAAAGGAAAGATCATGAAACCATAGTTTAAAGAAGGGAAAGAGAAGGAACCACAGAACGTTGCAGCTATGGAGAAGTTCAAAGATGGTGACATCAATGCCATGAGTATCATAGTGGATTCTATAAAAATACATTTGATACCCTACATCTCCCATCTTGACTCATCGAAGAAGATGTACGATGCCCTAACAAACCTCTTCTCATTCAAAAACATTGGACAAATAATGAGTCTAAAGAATGAGCTCCGTGACATGAAGATGAATGATGATGACAACATAACATCATACTTTGTGTGAATATCTCAGTTAAGATATCAGCTACAAGCTATTGAAGAGATCATTTCAGAGAAGGAATTGGTAAACATAGTACTCAATGGTCTTCCCAAGACATGGGATGCATTTGACGCAAGCATGAACATAAGGAAGGAGTATCCTACATTTGAAGAACTTTGGACTTGTTGTGCTCAAGAAGAATCTAGGATTAGTGCAAAAGAGAAACCCCAAAATAAGTACGATGATCAAGCCTTCACAGCAAGATTCAAGAATTTCAGGAACAAAAGGAAGTTTAGTTCAAGGAGAAAGCCAAATCAAGAGAAAGACATTTCAGAAGTACAATGCTTCAACTGTCGAAAGTATGGTCACTACAAGAATCATTGTCCCATGCTAAAGAAAAGGAAGGAGAAACACGAAGCATCAGTTGCCGAAGAAAATGAACCTACAAAGAAGACTAAGCAGGATGAAAGAGACTTCTTCTTCTAAAGGTAATAATACTCTTCTTAGTTCTTGTATATATCTTGTTTGTATAGTCTCTGTATATATATCTATCTCTTAGAAGATGATATGTTCCAAGAAAAACTATACCTATGGAAGAACAACAAGATAAGGATTGCTATCATTATACAAGTCAAGATGAAATACATAAAGAAAATCATGTGGAAGCTATTACAAGAGACTTAGAAGAAGAAAGACAGAAAGAAGTTAGCAACGAAGAGGAAATTGGAGAAAGACTTATAACACCTTGTAGAAGAGAACAAGGATGTAGACGGAAACGTGGACTCTCCCAGATGGAGGGAGCCGATTATACATCACCAAAGAGAAGAGCATGCATGAAGCAAGGATTAGGAGGCAGCTAATCCTATGATCCATTGAAGATGATGAAGTATATATCCATGGTAGCATCCATGAAAGGAAGTACATGTTCAGTTCGACCTTAGAAGAATACTTCTTCGAAGAGAAGCCTTAAAGTATCCATGGTTGTCCATCCACATCCGTGATCCTATGATGAAAGAAATAAATGGAATCTTTAGGGCATGGAATCTATAAGAAACTCCATGGACCCAAGAGCTAAAGAAAAACATAAGGAAGAACATGAAGATTCCAAGAAAGAAGAGAAGCCTGAACAACTAGTCATTGTATTGAGAATCACAAGATTATTAGCCTAATATGAAAGAAATCAAGCAGAAACTGAAAGTTGTGATGAAGAACAATGTATGGAAGAATTATGAATAAAATCTTTGCAAGATACAGAACTAGAGGTTCTCCCAAATGGAGGGAGAATACTATGATGACCACTTGTTCCAGTAAACCAGACATATCTCTACATGAGTCATTATATCATCTGCAACATCCATGAGTTGGACTTCTACATCAGATAAATGCAAAGATTGTTCTCCAGAACAATTGAACAAAGAGTGTATGAAGAGAAACCTGAATACTTTGAGGCATACCAGAAAGAGATCCTTGTATGCAGATGAAAAAAGATAACTTGGTGGAGAACCTCCAGTGCACAACAGAAGTGTGGTGAAGATTTTCTATAACAAAGATATTGTATCAAGATGATATCTCATGATGACAGAAGAAGTGCCACATGGATATGTCCTAGTGTTCCAACAATGATATACTTTATTGATCAGAGCTACATGAACCCTTCAGAGAAAAACCAGTGTTCCAGACCAAAGTACATTTGAAATCAAGGATTACATTATCCATGTTGAATTCTAGAAAGGAGAAAGTGGTTCTCCAATACATATCTCTACAGATGAGCAGATAAGCAGACATTTTGGTAAAGCTTCTATCCAAGATGAAAGAGTTTGTGTACTCAAGTTGGATCTCATGGAGACGACTTCCTTATTGAAAAAGGAAGACTCCCAGGTTGGGAGGGAGCACTAATGTATTATTGGGCAGTCATTTTTCAGTTCGAAAAATGGTCCAGGATGAGTAGATTCTTTCTAGTTCAGAAAGTGGATTGAGATTTCTGACGAACAACAATTTCCCATTGTGGTTAACATGGGAAATGGTCAAGATTGTTGATGTATCATAGACAGTGGCTTCCCATTGTGGTTAACATGGGGAGTGGTCTAGGGAAGTCTCTCTTCTTGAGGGTTACTCAAAGAAGACTGGCCCGCCTCGCCGGACAACGATTTCTCATTGTGGTTAACATGAGGAATGGTTTGTTTTGGAGGTTGATACAGGACAGTCTTTTCCTCTTCTGGTTAACAGAGGAAATGGTCCAGACAGTCATTCCTTAGGGTGTATTCATTCTCTCCAGGTTTCACTTTGTTTAGTGTCGGAGGAATGGCCCAGGGTGGGGAATGGTCCAGGCTCAGCAATCAGGGACATGCATTCCTTAGGGAGGATTCATTCTCTCTAGGTTACACTTTGTTTGTGTCGGAGGAATGGCCCAGGGTGGGGAATGGTCCAGGCTCAGAAATCAGGACAATTATTCTTCCTTGCATGAGAAGAATAGTCCAGATAGCTCATCATTGATGTCTTACCTTTTTTAGGGCAGATGCTCTTCCGAGATCTCACATATGTGAGTGGAAGAATGGCCCATATGATTCAATTTATATCATAACATTACTTCTGTGCAGGTTGATATCAGATGATTGTTGTGAATATTGTATGACAGTAAACATGTACTACTGTGGTGGATGTGTTCTATTTTATTCTGATTTCCTTGAATACTATCAACAGTATTGGAAATGATTATCAACTAGATGGATGATCAAAGAACAGAGATTTTCCCAGATGAAAAATGGTTCAGAACATTTACTCTTCTAGGACATATGTCCAGATTAGAAGAATGGCTCGTGTATCACTTTGTGGTCTGAGTGACTTATCCAACATCATGTCTAATTAACCAGATGGAGTATGGTTTCGAGAGATGATACAGCTGATGATACTGATGGTGATGATGGTGCTCATGATCTATTCATGAGATAGTCTATGTTGATGTTGTTAGAATATAGAAGATAGTGTGCTCGTTTTACCATTGATGATACCCTCGTCACCCAACCACAGGCCGAAGCCTCCCTCCGAGCACCTTAACATTGACTGAGAATTCCTCCGGAAGCAAACCCTAGGCTAGATATCCAAACAAAGAGAAACGCATCTCTCCCCAAAGATATCGCAACACAAAAGACTGATCAGATGTTCCAAACCCTAGCCAAGAGATATTCAAGACAATACTAAAACTAGTTGTTGTTGCAGCTACACCTGCAACCCTCCTCTAAACCTGCACACCAACTACAACTGCAGTGCGCACCAACTAGGAAACTGCAATTCTAAGATACTGTCAAATGAGAACTGGTGCCCTGTATTTATAGTAATCCTGCCAGTTTGATGGGGCCGACTTCTCCTTCTAGGTATGTGTCTGTTCAATATATTATTATTAATTCTGGACGACTTCTTCTCTTGGAGGCTAATAGCCTAATATAAATTATCTTCTTGAGCTGACAAGGCTTCTAGGGTTATTAGCCAACTCATTAGGGTTTCTCTTGCTTCCCGGAGTCTTCTATTCTCGTCAAGTTCACACATGGGGGTAAATACCTCCCACAGCTACCATAATATTAACACTCCCTCCTAGCTAGAGAGGTATTTACAGGTAATGGACTTGAGCACAAAACACACCATTTACCCAGTAGCTTCAATATAGTCATCTAGACTATTTCATGACTAGATCATGAGCATCACCATCACCATCAGTTGCATCATCTCTCGAAACCATACTTCATCTGAGTAGTTAGATATGATGTTGGATAAGTCACTCTCACCATGGAGTGATACAGG
>ML777238.1:46075-75882 GCA_009831015.1 Picea engelmannii
GAGGGGGATCCCAGGCAGACTAATACGACAATTGGATTTAACTCTCCCTACCGCAAGATACTAAGTTTGTTTGATAGCTTTGGAAAGTTATCCTTTCAACCTATTCCAAATCCCTACACCTTAAACTAATGTAGGTTTGCTAATAAAGATGTAAAAAGTATGATAAATTTTAGTTAAGCATTGATTTTAATGGTTGTTGTTTACTCAGAGGGTGTATGAAAGTGAAACTGATGGAATGATGACTCAATTCCTAAAAATATGCATTAAATATGATAAGAAATCCTTTCTTTTCAATGAATACCTATTTAAGGGAAAGAGGAAGAGTCGTTTTCCCTATCAAACACTCGATAAGGAATGCCCTCAATCAATTTTGTTCTCAATCAAATCCAATATGATGCTACAACATTTCAGAAATGCAAATTAATATGCAAACTAATCATTAAGATGTACTTTTGTCATTTGTATGCGAATGATAATCAATTCAATGCAAAATTTCTCTTGCCAACTACCCTTTCAGATCAAGGAGATTCAGACAAGAATATGCAGATTTCGCACAAACAACACACCCCTTTTTTTGTGATCAAACAAGAGAAAGAAAATAAAAAATGCAAAAGGAAAGAGAAAGAAATTGGATCATATGACCTCAAAGAACCAAATGAGAAGAGTTACAGACTTCAGATGTCCTTCACTAGAGTTCTAGCTCAGTCGGATAGGAGAGAAGAAAGCAAGGGATCGATTTCAAGCTTTCAACAACAAAAACTCAAAAATAATGAAGAAGGGAATAAAATTTGAACAATAAGGTGTTTACTTCTCAGGAGGAAGCATGTCAAAGGTCAAAGGACGCATCATTGAATCACAAAGCAGCTCAGCAAGTGAAGAAACAAGGTTTTTAACCTCAAAAATGCAATTTTTTGAAGGGATTTTGTGAAAATAGGGGCTAACGCTCTGGTGTAAGGGACACCAGGGTGTTATAAAGCTCTGTCCAACACTCTAAGGGAGCGTTGGCACCCTGCTAACAAGGCAGGGGAGCGTTGGTGCCCAAAAACTCACAAAAATGTCCAAAAAACCTTAAAATTCAGTCAAATTTTGACAAACAAGCTCAGTGTGATGGGGTAAAGAGTCAATCAGCAAGTGCAATCAGATAAATGGGGTGAAAAAGGTCTAAGAAAACAAAAGGTAAGACAAGGCCTATGAGGAAAGAAAAAATCAAAAGTTTTGATTCCATCCCCAGCGGAGTCGCCAATTTCTGTTGTAGGAAAATCTCCCTGCGGACAGGTAGATTGCCTCAAAGAGCTAGACCCTACTCTAAGACAGAAAGTGCTTAACGTGGACACTGACTTCCTTTCAAATCCATACAAACCAACACATGAGAAGGAAGGAGAACAGTAGTACCTTTTTATCGATGTTTGTCCCTGCACGCTCCAAATCGAGTTCCAGACTCTCGCTCATCGCTGAGTCCTATAGACAAACAAAGTACGACCACTTCCTACTCTATTGATGTTAGCTTGAAAACAGATCTATCTATCAATGATACATTCATGCAAAATCAGACACAAACTAGAAAGAAACAGGCCAAGCGTGTCATATTAATGAGAATAACAATAGCAGTACTTACAATCGTAGATGCGAATGCGACAGCTTCATCAAGTCCCCTTCGTCTAACCCTTGCTCGAAAGTTCCACAACCTGGATGATGGTAGCTTCACTGATCACTCTTCTTTGATTGACTGTGTGTTTCCTATGAGATCATAGGTTTCATGCTAGCAATTCTTCCCCCTTTTTCACCACCATAGAGCCTGCTTATATAGGTTAAGAGGAGCTTAACCTCTTGAGTCATATTTAGAACAAGTTGAGGAATTCCCTCCTTGGATCAGGGATCTTCTAATGAAACCAAGAATTCGAATGCAACTGCCTTCTAAACTTGAGAGATCCTCCCCTTATTCTCCTCAACGGGCCAACTATTGTCTCATATTAGACAACGCTCCCTCAAAAGGGGGATCAGAGTGCTATAGCGCTCCCTAGGAAGCTTGAGGGGGGCACCAACGCTTCAAAGATGGATAGTGCTCCTTCAGAGGGGTAGGTAAGCGTTATAATGCGCCCTGAGACCTTATAGGGGAGTGCCAGCGCTCCTAAGGCTGATTTAGGGGAGCGCTCACCCTCAAAGCCTTTGTTTAAGAGCTCTTCTCAGGTGATAAAAGTTCCTTAACTTCAGTCAATCATTTTCCTCCTTCAAATAAATTGTATGAGATGTCTTAGGTGCCTCCTTAGTGTCGTCATTATGGTAGTATGCTTGAACGACATTTGCGACACTTGTGAACAACTTGCGACACTAGCGAAAGTTGTAAGGAACATGCGACACTTACGACACTTATCAAAGTGAGCAATATTGAGGTGTAACAATGGGTTTCCTCATGAAAATTTGTCTCTATGTATATCTTATGTGTGACTGATGCTCATTATTTATGTTGTCCATATGTTGTATAATATTGATGGTCACTTGGAGAAAGATTAAAAATGGTTTAATAGACTTATGATTGTTTAAGCACAGTAACAACTGATTCGCCCCCCCCTCTCAGTTGTCTCAGTAATTTCAATAGGAGGCACCAACCCCTTGAATTTTCTAGCACCAACTAGGAGACACCAACACTCTTGTGAGCACCATCTCACACTTCTTAGGAACCGACATGAAAACTAATGAAACCAATCTTCCCAAGCACCACCCAAACACCCATGTTTCAAAAATCATTCTCAAAAATGTTCTTTACAATATTCACAAAAGAATTACCAAAGTACACTCTTAATCACACTTTGCAAGGTGAATCACTTGCCTTGTCAATTGAAAAAGGTAGACTGTATCACCCTTGATATATAGCCTTCATATTTTTTCTTTCTTACCTTCATTGGATCATCTTCTTAGCATCTTCGTAGAGTCATCCTCCTATTTCCAAAACTTAACCATAGTTGGAACAAAATATTCACTTGAGATACTCCTGAAATGTGGCTTGAACAACCCTCCAAATATGATATGGATTATTCTTAAAACAATCCTAAAGATCATCTTAAATGTCCTTCAAATTCATGCCATATACAGGTCTAGAAATCAATCTCAACAGGTCTGCAATTTTTTTCTCAAACTACTCTAATAGATTTATGAAATTTGTACTAAAGAAATCCCTCAAAACTATAGCAAAATTACCTTAGATCAGGTTTAAAACTAGCCTCAAAACAGGCCTTCTCTTTCCTTGGGATTTCCTTAGAAGAATATCAAACTTTCTCCTCAAAATAGGCTTCAAGCTTAGCCTTACTACCTCATAAATTTTCCTTATATCTAGTCTTATATTTTCCTCAGAATAGGCCTCAAAAAAGATATGGAATAGACTTTAAGAATTCATAAAAACTCACCTTGTACACATGAAATCTTCCTTAGAACAGACCTTAAACACTGGTAAAATTCGCCCAGAATAGATCTTCAAAACTTTCCTCAGAGATACCCCAAACCTGTGTTAGAACAACCTTAATCCTTGTTGAGATTTTCGCCTAAGAGCTCCTTACTTTCCTCAGATCAGAAGTGCTTGAGTTAATACATGAATGAGGTGAATCCTCCTCATATTTATACTAGCTCTTCTCCTTAATAGGGTCGACCTTAACCAACAAACTTAATTTTAATATTTTAAAATTAATTTCCAATGGGGTTGACTTGACCAATAACTTTAATTTGATTTTTGTTATTTAATCCATTAGGGACGACTTTTTCAAACATCACTTTATTGCCATATATTTTATTCCAATTTTTGGGTCGATCCTAGGGCTTCTTTACCATTCATTTGGGGCTTCTTTGCTTAACATATAGGGATTTCTTGTAGGCTTCTTCAAATCATCTTCCCGTGAGGGCCATGCTTAAACATACGCCATAAGGGGGCCACTTTGGAGGCTTCCTGGATTTTCTTCAGGGATTCTTATAGGGTTTACATCAATGACAACCAATTTTCCAACAATATCCCCCTTTGGCATTGATGGCAACACTTATACTCCCCTTGTGATCATTTCTCCCCCTATCGTCATGCTTATGTTATTTCTCTCCCCCTTTGACATCAATGGAAAAGGGTAACTCCCCCTGAAAGTATATCTTCTTCTGAAAAAATTTCTCCCCCTTTCTTCTTTGCAAGATGTTGTGTAAATCAATGTGGGGCAGGAACTACTCCCAATTTCTGTTGAAGATACTCAAAGGTCTCCCTTGGGATAGGCTTGGTAAATATATCTACTATCTGTTCCTTTGTCCCAATGCACTCCAACATGATACTCTTCTCTATGAAATGTTCCCGAAGAAAGTGGTACTTGATAGGAATATGTTTGGTCTTGGAATGCATTAATGGATTCTTGGAGATGTTTATGGTACTAGTGTTGTCATGGAATATCGAAATAGGCTCGTCATATTCTACTTGTATGTCTTGCAGTTTTTTCTTCATCCATAGGACATGAGTACAACATGTTGTTGTTGCAATATATTTTTCTTCTACTATGGACAAGGATACTGAAGATTGATTCTTTCTCAACCAAGACATCAAAAAATCACCCAAGTAGAAATTTTCTCCACTCGTACTTATTTTGTCATCAATACTTCCTGCCCAATCTACATTTGTGTAGGTGACCATAGTCATCTCATTCCCTTTCAAATACCATATTCCAAACTAAAGAATATCCTTTGCATACTAACCTTGCCTTATTTTTGGTTACTTGTCCATCTTCATCCAACTTTTTTTTGAATACCCACTTTGTGCCTATGATGTTTTTGTCCTTTGGTATTGGAACTAGTTCCCATGTCTCATTCTTCTCTATGTGATTCAGTTCTTCTTCCATGGCATTCATCCAATGTTCATCATTGTTGGCTTCCTCAAATCTTCTTGGTTCAACTGTGCATAATAATGATAGATGTCTTTTTTTATGGTGTACATGCTGGTTTGGTTCTCTTGGTTTCTATTCCTGCATCTTTATCCCAAATATTTTTTTTTGGTGGATGATTCTTCTGATACCAACATTTAGGTGTATTAGAAGGTGTATGGAGATCTAGTTGATTGTATTTTGTTTCTTATTTCTCTTCTTCTAGTTTCTTCTCTCCTGGTTCTTCTTCTTCTACTACTACTTCTTTTTTCTTTAGTTCTTCTTCTGCTTCCTACTCTTTTGAATTTATGCTTTCTTTCCTGGTCTTCAGCACATTTGTTTCATCGAATTTTACATTTATGATTTCCACTATTTTGTTGAGTCTTTGGTTATAGCAATTGTATGCCTTTATTTTTCTTGAGTATCTAATGAGTATGCCTTCATAAACCCGGGAGTCAAATTTTCGAACCTTATTATCTTCACTTTTTATGTAACATTCAAATCCAAAAACTCTAAAGTGTTTGATGTTTGTCAGTCTTCCCTTCCATAGTTCATATGGATTATTATCATTGTTACTTCTAAGCATTCATCTGTTCAAGATATGAATGGTTGTATGTATTTTTTGTACCCAAAATATATCGCTCAACCTGGAATCATTCAACATGGTTCTAGCCATTTCATGTATAGTTATGTTCTTCCTTTCAGAAACTCCATTTTGTTGAGGTGTTTGTTGTGGCCGCAACAACCCACCTTTACTTTTCCTTTTACAAGCGAAAGGAAATGGGCCCCCTACTAAAATTTCAACCCTATTGCATAATCCTCTACCACTTGAACCTAATGCTATCCCTTTTCCTACTTTGAGGGAGTTGGAGGTTTTATATTGTTGGATGATTGTTTTTATGGGTGCTTATTATTCCTTTTGATCTAATGATTTCAAATGTCTTCATGATGCTTATTGATCTATGATGTTTCATTGACATTTGTTTCAATTATTTGTTGATTCTAAAGTGTTTGATGATACTATGTGGCTGGAAGGAATGATGTTCTATTACATGTCCTAGATGAGGTTGTGGCTAATTATTTCTTGATTTAATAATTAAAATTATGCATCCTCTTGTTGAAATGTTATGCTTCATGACTTCATACTTATGCTCTCGCATATGGATTCTACTCTTCTTCTTTGAATTAGCTTATGTAGTCTTAGGACACTCATCTACAGTCACCATATTATTGTTCAATAAACCTAACATTATATTATAAGTTGGCTTAATGGCATGGAATATATTTTTTATTGTATTGTCTAGTCTTCTTTTGATTTCATGGCTAATATCATTCTTTTGTTTTGCAGGAGAAGGTGTGAAAGGGCACTTTGTTAGCATAGTTTCTCCAGCCTTGAGAGTCTTGTGGGTAAATCCGTTCATCCTTTTATAGAATCTTGATTTTGATCCTTATCAAGCTTCCCCTTTTCCTCTTTCCCTGGGGTCCTGAGATTCCAAGGCTATTGGATCCCCATTTTCTAGAGAAGTGTCCCCAAGCCTCTTTGGATTGATATCTACCATATTCTTCTTTTGGACTTCCCTCTCTCTCGAAACCTAGGCCCAAGGCCTATTGGGTTTTCTCCTTTTTTTCCTCTATTATTTCCTCTAACCAAATCTCATAGTTGGATTTTTCTCATCGAGATATTTCCAACGAATGTAGCCATTCTTAAATCCAAGTTTCGGATTGAAAGTTATGGCCTCTCAAATTTTCCAAAGTATTCACTCACCTTTTCCACCTCACTGCCATGTGTCTTCCACGTGGTTCACTCTCACTTGTTCTGTCTGAATTGGTGTCGATGTGTGGTTCTGATGTGGCATACACCACCTTCCCTTATCATCGTTAGAATTTTTCCCCTCTTCTTCCTAGCCTTTTGATCACAAACTCTGACAAAGACATTAGAGCTTCATCGTCCCTGTATTTCACACTCTTCATTGGAAGAGTTCTTATATGATAGCTTCACGACTACATTACCCATAGAACAAAGTCCATCAATGAATCATTTTTGGAAAAAATTCCTTCACGGTCTTGGATCGAATCTTTGTGCCCAGTCTTTCGCACCGCAGCACAGTTCGTCGGCAATTCAGTGGACAATTCATAGGTTCAATTAGATAACAAATCCCTTTTTCCTCCATGCGACCAAACACTGGAACCACAACTTATTTATTTACTAAATTTCGCAAGCTTAAACTTTGATCAAGTTATCAGAGCGAAACTCTCCCTAGATGTTAATTTTTTTCCCTGAATGGACAGTCGAATCTTTCTCATGCAACAGTATTCAGGTTACAATTTCGGATGGTCGGAGTTAACACTCCAAATGGTATCCTTCAAAATCTGAAATACTTTTAATCCTGACCATTGATCATCACTAAAAGGATGATCCAAATCTTTTGTATGAAAAATGGATCTATGGGGGAATATTCTTCGATATCCCTTGTCGATACCTTGAAACTTCACAAATTTATGGACGTCGAATAATCAACTCTGAATGTGCGTCATCATCACTTTTTTCGGGCTTTAAACTTCAACACGAAAATAGAAGAAGGAACATTCTTCGATTATTTTCTTTGATAACTTTGCACTGGGGAATTAGAACAAGTTGTGAATATTCTTCTATACCCCTTGTCGATACCTTGAAACTTCACAAATTTTTTGGACGCCGAATAATTAGCTCTGACTACACATCATCACTTTTTCGGGTTTTAAAATTCAACATGCGAATCGAAGAAGGAATATTATTTGATTGTTTTCTTCGATAACTTTGCACTGGCGCATTCGAACAGGCCGCGAAATGGCTCTTCCGATGGACTGTGGGAATTTGTTCTAGATCTATTGAATGATTAGATCTCACTCTCGGAGTTGATGAATCAGGTTGGGAATGGGATAGGAATTAAAAATACCTTGATTTGAAGTTATGAACAGACACTCTACTCTTTTCGAGGTTCGAAGGACAACTGACCAGAACCGTTGATATGGTGGGTTTTCTCTTTCACAGGTTTGAGAATTAATGGTCCAAATTAACCCACAGGCTTGGTCAATGGATGTTGAATGAGAAATTTTAAACAACCATATATTTTGTTAAAGGTGTCGGAATAAGGCCTGCGATACCTAGTTGGAAAAGTATCGAATAGAGGAGCGCATTGATGTGGGTATCCAAGCCAGAAGGTTGACATAAAATGCAGAAAACAAACACCCATAGATTTAGGGGGGAAATTGGCCATACCAACTTCAGGAATCCATATCTGGAGCTACAAGCAACGAAATCGGGCATAGGAGGGATCGATTGAAAGATGGAAGAGAGGAATTGCTAGAAAATTGAAAGCAAAAATGGCCCAAAAATGAAAAACACAGACGGAACACGAATTTGGATGAAAAATCAGGTATGTTGACTTCAAATCATCATATCTTGAGTTGAAAGAAATGAAATTGAGAAACGATATCTCAACAGAAAGATAATACAGAGGAGAATAAGCCACAATGATCACTTTCTATAGGTGGAATCCAGAAACGCCCAGAAAATTCCAAAAAAACAAAAGATAACGTAAATGGATAGAGGCAATGAGTGCTTTTAAATAGATATCATTTGTAAATTGTTCGAGGATGAAAATAATGACTCGTGAGTCTGTTTAGTTTCTCTATGTAACACTTAAATGTGTCCATTTTCAAAATGAGAGAAGAGAAACAGAAGGAAAATGAAACGAACAGAGATGAGAACTGAAGAGTCTCTCTCTTGTCTTATAAAAGAGAACTCATGGCATAGAGAGATAATTGTTTCCCTTTGTAACAAAAGATGGTACTATTATCTCTGAGTAATAAAGAGCAGGGAGCATTTTGAAGTCATGACTATTAGAAAATGCTTGCGGGACTATTCTATACTTGTATTTTTGGTTTAATATTTATGGGTATTGATCATATGAACTATTTATGTGTTTAGTATCTAGAATCATTTATTGTTGTGATTTCTTATGAGTGCAGGGATGATGTTATAGATCTCCTCTTCAACTGTTTGGGATGATTTTTGTAGCATTATTGTGTTAACATGTCTTGGATGTCATGAACTATTTCTGCAGCCCAAGATATCATCTTAAGTTGTGCTCATCTTCTACTTTTTTCTCCCGGGATAGATTAGAATTAGTTAGATTCAGATTAGTTTATTTTTAGTTAATTTAGCCTAATGATTTTTTATAACTCTTTGGGGGGTAGTTCGTTGTTTTTCCCCTTTTTATTCTTTTAATTTTGAGCGGCAACGAGGCCCATAAACTCATAGGAAACGCTACCCCAAACGAGAGTGGGTCTGATTGGGACCTGTCATCAAGAATTTTCCCTCATCTAATTGAACGGGTCATTTTGGCCCGTCAGCAGTGCCCTAGCTGTTGAGAATTGTCTTTTTATTCCATGTTCTTCACAGAAATCCCTGAATTCTTTTGACATGAACTCACCTCCATTATCTGATCTTAAGCACTTGATTTTTAAATTAGTCTAATTTTCAACCATCTCTTTGAATATCCTGAAACATCCAAACCCTTCTGACTTTTTCTTAAGGAAATAGACCTCAGTCATTCTTGTGTAGTCATCAATAAGTAGCATGAAGTATTGTTCACCATTCATCCCTTTTGTTCTCATCAACCTACATAGATCGGTGTGTACAATCTCCAATGGTTTTGTTGTAGAGTATTTCTTTGTCTTGAACTCAACTCTTGTTTGTTTTCCATGTTGGCAGTGCTTGCACATAGTGTTTGTTGGCTTTCAAATTTCAGGCATTTCTCTTCTTCCTCCTTCTGATTTTGACAAGATTTTCAAAGTGCATATGACCCATTCTTCTATTCCAAACCCAACTTTCATCTTCCTAGGCTCCATTACGGGTATCGGGAGTCAAGGAGTCAAGGAGACTCATGACAGAACCCCTGAATCATGAATCGTGAAATCTCTTCTATGACCCATTTTGTTGAGGTGTTTGTTGTGGCCACAACAACCCACCTTTACTTTTTCTTTTACAAGCGAAAGGAAATGGCCCCCCTACTAAAATTTCAACCCTATTGCCTAATCCTCTACCGGTTGAACCTAATGCTATCCCTTTGCCTACTTTGGGGGAGTTGGAGGTTTTATATTGTTGGATGATTGTTTTTATGCGAGGTGTGAAAGGACACTTTTTTAGAATAGTCACTCCAGCGTTGAGAGTCCTGTGGGGAATGTTTTTCATCCTTTTCTAGAATCTTGATTTTGATCCTTATCAAGCTTCCCCTTTTCCTATTTCCCTGGGGTCCTGAGCTTCCAAGGCTATTAGATCCCCCTTTTCTACAGACGTGTCCCCAAGCCTCTTCGGATTGATATCTACCATATTCTTCTTTTGGACTTCCCTCTCTCTCGAAACCTAGGCCCAAGGCCTATTGGGTTTTCTCCTTTTTTTCCTCTATTATTTCCTCTAACCAAATCTCATAGTTGGACTTTTCCCATCGAGATATTTCCAACGAATGCAACCATTCTTAAATCCAAGTTTCATATTGAAAGTTATGGCCTCTCAAATTTTCCTAAGTCTTCACTCACCTTTTCCACCTCACTTCTACGTGGCTTCCACGTGGTTCACTCTCGCTTGTTCTGTCTGAATTGGTGTCGATGCATGGTTCTAATGTGGCATACACCACCTTCCCTGATCATCGTCATAATTTTCCCCCATTCTTCTTCCCAGCCTTTCGATCACATACTCTAACAAAGACATTGGAGCTTCATCGTCCTTGGATTTCACACTCTTCATTGGAAGAGTTCTTCTCTGATAGCTTCACGGCTACATTACCCATAGAACAAATTCTATCAATGAATCATTGTTGGAAAAAATTCCTTCACGGTCTTAGATCAAATCTTTGTGCCCATTCTTTCGCACCACAACACAGTTCGTCGAAAATTCAGTGGACAATTTATAGGTTCAATTGGATACCAAATCCCTTTTTCCTCCATGCGACCAAACACTGGAACCACAACTTATTTCTCTACGAAATTTCAGAAGCTTAAACTTCGATCAAGTTATCAGAGAGAAAATATCCCTAGCTGTTAATTTTTTTTCCCTGAATGGATAGACAGATCTTTCTAATGCAACAATATTCAGGCTACAATTTCAGATGGTCAGAGTTAACACTCCAAATGGTACCCTTCAAAATCGGAATTACTTTTAATCGTGACCGTTGATCGTCACTAAAAGGATGATCCAGATCTTTTGTATGAAAAATGAATCTATGGAGGAATATTCTTCAATACCCCTTGTCAATGCCTTGAAACTTCACAAATTTATGGACGTCGAATAATCATCTTTGAATGCGCATCATCATCACTTTTTTTGGGATTTAAACTTCAACACGAAAATAGAAGAAGGAAAATTCTTCGATTATTTTCTTCGATACCTTTGCACTGGGGCATTGGAACAAGTTGTGAATATTCTTCGATACCCCTTGTCGATACCTTGAAACTTCACAAATTTTTTGGACGCCGAATAATTAGCTCTGACTACATGTCATCACTTTTTTCAGGTTTTAAACTTCAAAACGTGAATCGAAGAAGGAATATTCTTTGATTCTTTTCTTTGATACCTTTGCACTAGTGCATTCAAACAGGCCATGAAATGGCTCTTTTGATGGACTGTGGGAATTGGTTCTAGATCTATTGAATGATTAGATCTCACTCCCAGAGTTGATGAATCAGGTTGGGAATGGGATAGGAGTTAAAAAGACCTCGACGTGAAGTTATGAACACACACACTTTTCTCTTTTAGAGGTTCGAAAGACAACTGACCATAACTGTTGATCTAGTGGGTTTTCTCTTTTGTAGGTTTGAGAATTAATGGTCCAGATTAACCCATGGGCCTGGTCAATGGATGTTGAGTGAGAAATTTTAAACAGCCATATATTTTGCTACATGTGTCGGAATAAGGCCCGTGATACCTCGTTGTAAAGGTATTAGATAGAGGAACGCATTGATGCAGGTATCCAAGCCAGAAGGTTGACATAAAATGATATAAAATGAAGAAAACAAGAACCCATGGAATTGGCCATACTAACTTCAGGAAGCCATATCTGGAGCTACAAGCAACAAAATCAGACACAGAAGGGATCGATGGAAATATGGAAGAGTGAAGAATATGTTGGGATAGGAATTTCTAGAAAGTTGAAAGAAAAAATGGCCCAAAAATGAAGAACACAAACGGAACCCGAATTTGGATGAAAAATTGGGTATGTTGACTTCAAATCTTCATATCTTGAGTTGAAAGAAATTAAATTGAGCCATCAATAGCTCAACAGAAATATAAGACGGAGGAGAATAAGCCACAATGATCACTTTCTGTAGGTGGAATCCAGAAACACCTGGAAACTTCCATGAAAATAAAAGATAATGTATATGGATAGAGGAAATGAGTGTTTTTAAATATATATCATTTGTAAATTGTCCAAGGACGAAAATTATGACTTGTGAGTCTGTTCAGTTTCTCTATGTAACACTTAAATGTGTCCATTTTCAAAATGAGAGAAGAGAAATGGAAGGAAAATGAAACGAACAGAGATGAGAACTGAAGAGTCTCTCTCTTGTCTTATAAAAGAGAACTCATGGCATAGAGAGATAACTTTTTCTCTTTGTAACAAAATATGGTAATATTATCTCTGTGTAATAAAGAGCATGAAGCATTTTGAAGTCATGACTATTAAAAAATGCTTGCGGGAGTATTCTATACTTGTATTTTGGGGTTAAGATTTCTGGGTATTGATCATATGAACTATTTTTGTGTTTAGTATCTAGAATCCTTTATCGTTGTGATTTCTTATGAGTGCAGGGATGATGTTATAGATCTCCTCTTCAACTGTTTGGGATGATTTCTGTAGCATTATTGTGTTAACATGTCTTGGATGTCATGAACTATTTCTGCAACCCAAGATATCATCTTAAGTTGTGATCATCTTCTAGTTTTTGCTCCTGGGATAGATTAGAATTAGTTAGATTTAGATTAGTTTCCTTTTAGTTAATTTAGCCTTAGGATTTTTTATAACCCTTTGGGGGGTAGTTTGTTGTTTTTCCCCTTTTTATTCTTTTAATTTTGAGTGACAACGAGGCCCATAAACTCATAGGAAACGCTACCCCAAACAAGAGTGGGTATGATTGGGACCTGCCATCAGGAATTTTCCCTCATCTAATTGAACGGGTCATTTTGGCCCGTCAGCAGTGTCCTAGCTGTTGAGAATTGTCTTTTTATTCCATGTTCTTCATAGAAATCCCCGAATTATTTTGACATGAACTCACCTCCATTATCTGATCTTAAGCACTTGATTTTTAAATTAGTCTCATTTTCAACCATCTCTTTGAATATCCTGAAACATCCAAACCCTTTTGATTTTTTCTTGAGAAAACAGACCTCGGTAATTCTTGTGTAGTCATCAATAAGTATCATGAAGTATTGTTCACCATTCATCCCTTTTGTTCTCATCAGCATGCATAGATCGATGTGTACAATCTCCAATGGTTTTGTTGTAGATTATTTCTTTGTCTTGAACTCAACTCTTGTTTGTTTTCCATGTTGGCAATGCTTTCACATAGTGTTTGTTGGCTTTCAAATTTCAGGCATTTCTCTTACTGCTTCCTTTCTTCTGATTTTGAAAATATTTTCAAAGTGCATATGACCCATTCTTCTATGCCAAACCCAACTTTCATCTTCCTTTCCCAAGCAACATATTTCCTTTCCGATCTCATTCAATATGTATATGTTGTTTGGATTCCTTAGTGTTGTCTTCGCCAATCTTCCTAATCCTTCTTTCCTTATTTCACATTTGACTCACACTTAGCAGATTATGCTTCATATTTCTTACAAGTACGACATTTTCTTCCATGGCGTCTTTGCTTCCAAGCTTGATTGTGCATTTGCCTATAATTTTAGCTAGTTTAGCAATGCCAAATGAAACTGATCCATCTTTTTCTTTCTTTAGTGTTACAAATATGACCTTGTCCCCTGTCATGTGCTTTAAACAACCGTTGTCAATGTACCATTCACTTTTTCTGCTTTGGGATTGTAGAGAAATCGTACACTCCTCAATGTTCATTTCATCCTGCTTCCTTTTCCATATCCTTGACAGTTCTTTTACATGACTATTGAAATCCTACTTCAGTTCCCTTGGAGGAACAATCAACCTGCAATATTTGGCTATGTGTCAAAAATTGTTGCATTTGTAGCATTCTACTTCATTATTCAATGAGTCAACCTATTATAGTTTCCATTATAAGATTCATGAGGCTTTCTAAGATATTTATTCTTAGGGTATCCTCCATAGTTGCTTATGTTCCTAGCATAAAATCTACAATTTCTAGCCTTGTGCCAAAAATTGTTGCAGGAGTAACATAATCCAAGAAAGATATTTTGGTACCTGAGTGTGGGAGATCTTCTAGGTGGTGCAGCTCCTCTGTAATCTTCTTCTTGAGTCCTCTCCATTGTTGGTTGTTGATTTTGTGTCCCTCTAATTGGATAATATTATTCTTGGATGATCTTCATTTTCTTAATGTTCTCCTTTAAAGCCTTGTGTTATTCCTTCTTGATGGGGCCTCTGATGACATCTCCATAACTCTTTTGTTTTTCTTCTTTTCATGTCGTCATGGAGCTTCTCAGTATGAATTTGCTTGTATCCTATTACAGACTTGTGACAGCATGGCCTTTGATTGTTGATGATTCCATCCAATATTTTGGTGTTATTTCCAAAGTTTTGTTGGATGTCCTTCTTCTGAAGTTCCTTCCTTAGTGAGACTATTTCTACTTCCATGGTTTCCTTTATTTTCTCCTTTTCTTCCAACTGGTTTTTGAGTGTTTCTTCAATCATTCTGGCTTCTTCCAACTAGAATTTTAGACTGATGATAATATTTTTTGTTTCTTCAAAAAAATTGTTGGGACTTTGAGAATACTCCTTTAGCTCGCTATTCTTTCTTGTGTGACTTGTTTTTATTCCTTTCTCTTTTTAGATCTCTTAAGGCACTGATCAGTTCTTCCTCAAGTTCCACTTCTCCTTCGTCTTCACAATCTTCCTCATCATCTTTAGGGGTTTCGTCTTGGGTTTCCATTTCCATAAAGAGCACTCTTTCTTAGTCACTATCATTTTCATTATCCTCACCAGATGAGGAACTATCTTCTCTTGAATAGATACTTTTCTTGAACAATTATATTTTTATTTTTTTCTTGTCTCTTTTCTTTCTTAGGAACTTCTTTTTCTTCATCACTATCTGAACCCCTTGCATAAGAACATTTGGAAGAAAAATGACTAATTTTACCACAATTAAATCACTTTAAGGGAATCTTACCTTTGTACATGCCATTTATTTTCGTCAACCTCCTCATAAAGTTGGTTATTTCTTCATCTTCATCTGAATCATCGATGCAGCTGGATCTTGACCTTGACTTTTTCTTGTTCTTTCTTGTCTTCTTTGATGCTTTGAAAGTCGTTTCCCTTCTAGATGTATTATCCTGTTATGTTCTCATTTCATAAGTTGTAATTATTCCATGTATCTCATCCATCCTCAACGTAGAAAGATATGATCTTTCTTCTAGGGATGAAACCTTAGGATCAAATCTCATTGGAAGAGACCTTAGTATCTTTTGAAAAATCACTGAACCTTTAATTTCTTCTCCCATTCCTCTAATAGCGATCATTATTTCATCAACTGGTAGAAAATAAGATACAATATCGTCATCTTCCTTCATTTTCAGATGTTCAAATTGAACTCTGTAAGTTTGAAGCTTGGCCCCCTAGACTTTGGCATCTCCTTCGTAAACATTTTGAAGTTTGTCCCAAATTTCCTTTGTAGAGTCACAGTGCATAAACTTGACATGTATTGAATCAACCAGACCACTTAGAATACCATTCATAGCCTCTGAATTGTTTTCATGGAGTCTTTTTCCAGTTGCATCTGTTGAGGTAGAAGAAAGTGTCGTGTATATTTTTACTACCACTTGTCATACATCAAATCCCTGTGCTTGCAAAAATGTTTCATCCTTCTTCTCAAGAAAGCATAGTTCTGGCCGTCAAACAATGGCGTTCCATTTTTAGTGCAATCCATGATCTACCTTCTAGTGTTTAGATTGTTTCTAAAGGAACCTCACTCTGATACCAATTGTTGGTATATTCAGTGATACTGAGGGGGGGGTGAATCAGTATAAACAATTTATCACTTTTTTCTACTTATAATTGCATTCAAGATATTGTTTCATTCAAGATATCATATATTGAAACAAACAACCACATATACACAGTGCACAAGGATTTACGTGGAAACCCAAATGGGAGAAAACCACGAAACACTTTTAATATATCAAAAGATTACATCCACCGGAAGCACCAACTTTCAAGATTCTCCGGCACCAACTGGAAGGAGGCACCAACCCCCTAAATTTTCTAGCACCAACTAGAAGAAGGCACCAACCCCCTTGTGAGAACCAACTCACACTTCTCAAGAACCAACTTGCAAACTAAAGACACCAATCTTCATGAGCACCACCCAACCACCCTTGTTTCAAAAATTATTCTCAAAAATGTTCTTTTCAAGATTCACAAAAGAATTACTAGAGTACCCTCTTAATCACACTTTGCAAGGTGAATACCTTACCTTGTCAGATGGAAAAGGTACATTGTATCACACTTGATTTGTAGCCTTCATATGATTCCTTCTTACCTTTAATGGATCATCTTCTTAGCATCTTTGTTGAGTCATCCTCCTATTGCCAAAACTGAACCATAGTTGGAACAAGATCTTCACTTAAGGTACTCTTGAAATGTGACTTGAATATCCCTCCAAATCTGGTATGAATTATTCTCAAAAAAATCATGACGCTCAACCTAATTTTCCTTCAAATTCATGGCATAGACAGATCTCGAAATTTCTCTCAACAGGTTTGCAATTTTTCTCTCAAACTGCTCTAACAGATTTATGAAACTTGTATTGAATATAGTCCTCAAAACTGCAGCAAAATTGCATCAGATCGGGTTTAAAACTAGCCTCAGAACAGGTCTTCGACTTGCCTTGGGATTTCCTTAGAACAACCTCAATATTGCACCTCAGAATATGCTTCAATCTTGCCTTACTACCTAAAAAATTCACCTTAGATATGGTCTTATATTTTCCTCAAAATAGGCCTCAAAACATATTTGGAACAAACTTCAAGAATTCATAAAAACTGATAATAAAAAAATCACCTTGTACACATGAAATTTGCCTCGAAACGGACCTTAAACACTCCTGAAATTAGCCCATAATAGATATTCAAAACTTGCTTTAGAGATACCCCAAACATGTGCTAGAACAACCTTAATCCTTGTTGAAATTTTCTCCTAAGAACTCCTTATTTGTCTCAGATCATAAGTGCTTGAGTTAATATATGAATGAGGCGAATCCTCCTCATATTTATACCAACTCTTCTCCTTTAAATAGGGTTGACCATAACCAACAAACTCAATTTTAATCTTTTAAAATTAATTTCCAATGGGGATTACTTGACCAATAACTTCAATTTGATTTTTGTTATTTAATCCATTAGGGCCGACTTGTTCAAACATCACTTTATTGCCATAAATTTTATTCCAATTTTGGGGTCAATCCTAGGGCTTCTTTACCATTAGTTTGGGGCTTCTTGACCATAACTTCAGGCGTCTTTTCTTGATGTATAGGGATTTCTTGTAGGCTTCTTCAAAGTGTCTTCCCATGAGGGCCATGCTTAAAGCTACGCCATAAGTGGGCCACTTTGGAGGCTTATGGGATTTGATTTGGGGCTTCTTTTAGGGTTGACATCAATGACAATCAATTTTCCAACACCTATAACATGGATATTCCACATGGATTAATTTTTTGATCTACACTAAGAGACAACTTTACAAAAGGTAACTCTTGCATCCATGTATTTAAAACATGATTAGTTTGTCTGGTGCCAATGGATTTATGAATGAAAAAAGGATTCTATCTCTCTAGGTCCATTTTCAGAGATGAATTGATAGCATATTATGGGGATATTAAGAGCAACATTCTTTAGTCAATTGATAAATCTTAGGCAAAGAGGTCCAATTACATATCACATTCAACAATTTCAAATGTTGAGTCATAGAGTAAAGAAAATTCTAGAAGATAATGTGTTATATCTCTTTATGGGCACTTTAAAGGAGAGCAGTCAACATGAGGTGTGTCTCTTGGAACCTAAATCCTTGGAGCATGCTTTCAATGTGGCAAGGAAAGTTGAAAGTAAAAATATGGCAACTAGTAGGGTGGCCACTAACAACTATAGAGAGCACAATGTTCCTTCTTCTAACCTCACTCAACCTACAAGGTTGAAACCTCATAAAATGGATGAAAAATAAGAAAAAATAGAATGTTTCAATTGTGACAGCGACTACAGTAAGGGGCATAAGTGTGATGAGAAGAAATTATTCTACATAGATTGTGAAGAGGAAGAAGATCAAGAACTAGAACCATCACAATATATAGAACTAGAAGAGGCCTCTAACCATATATTGTCATGCATTGGATGCCATCATCACTCCTCAAACTCTCAAGATAGAAATATTTATCAAAAAGAAAAAAGAAAAAACAGTGTTCATTGATTATGGCAGTACCCATAACTTCATTAATTGTAAATTAAACGAAATTCTCAATTGCTTTATATATTCAACACCAAATTTTCAAGTAATGATTACATATGGAGGTACCATAACGTGTTCAAGGAAGTTCCATAGTATTAAGCTCACTATGGCAGAGTATTTATTGTATAGTCCGATGAATTCAATCCAAATGGCTAGAGTTGATGTTGTATTAGGGGTCTAATGGTTACAATTAATGGAAACAATGGATCTTAATTTGCAGGAACTTTTCATGAGATTTTACTCAAAATTCGAGGAAATTGAACTTAGAGGCATCCAAGGGAAACCCTATAAAGTGATAAGCTATATCAGCATGAAAAAAATTCTAAAAAGGGGAGGTGTAATTGCACAATCGTGCTCACTATATGTTCAAACATCTAGACCCTCTATTCCCATGGATCTCCAAAATGTTATCAACAATCATTACAAGGTATTTGTAGAGATGCCTAAATGTCTTCCACCTGCTTGATATCATGACCATGCTATTTATTTGTAACTAGGAAGTGTACCACCTAACATCAGACCTTACAAGTACCCATATGCACAAAAGAGTGAGATTGAGCATATGGTCTAAAAAGGTTGGCATCATTCAACCTAGCCAATTTATTTTTTCTTCACCAATGGTGATGGTTTACAAACAAGAAGGTCCATGGCATATGTGTCTAGATTATATAGAGCTCAACAAGATGACCATTAAATATAAGTTTCTTATTCATGACATTGATAAATTATTAGATCAATTGCAGCAAACAATTTTCTTTATGAAGTTGGATCTTTGTTCTGGATATCATCAAATCAGAATGAGGGATGAAGACATCCCCAAAACTGTTAGAATATAGAAGATGGTGTGCTCGTTTTACCATTGACGATACCTTCGTCACCCAACCATAGGCCGAAGCCTCCCTCCGAGCACCTTAACCTTGACTGAGAATTCCTCTGGAAGCAAACCCTAGGCTAGATAGCCAAACAAAGGGTAGTGTACCTCTCTCCAAGGATAGCGCAACACCAAAGACTGATCATATAGTCCCAAACCCTAGCCAAGAGATATTCAAGCCAATACTAAAAACTTGTTGTTGATGCAGCTGCACCAATAGCTCTCCTCCAAATTTGCGCACAAGACTGCAACTGCAGTGCGCACCAAAACTGGGAACTGCAATTCTGAGATGCTACAAATGAGAACTGGCACCCTGTATTTATAGTAGTCCTGCCAGTTTTCTTGGGGCCGACTTCTCCTTCTGGATAAGTGTCTATTCAGTATATTGTTATTATTTATGGCCGACTTCTTCTCTTGGAGACTAATAACCTAATATAAATTATCTTCTTGAGTTGACAAGGCTTCTAGGGATATTGGCCAACTCATTAGGGTTTCTTTTGCTTCCCGGAGTCTTCTATTCTCATCAAGTTCACACGTGGAGGTAAATACCTCCCGCAGCTACCATAATATTAACACTCCCTCCTAGCTAGAGAGGTATTTACAGGTAATGGACTTGAGCACAAAACATACCATTTACCTGGTAGCATCAATATAGTCATCTAGACTATTTCATGACTAGATCATGAGCATCACCATCACCATCAGCTGCATCAACTCTTGAAACCATACTTCATCTGAGTAATTAGATATGATGTTGGACAAGTCACTCTCACCATAGAGTGATACAAGAGGAGTAAAAGCTCTGAACTATTTTCCGTCTGGAAAATCTATGTTCATCATTCATCTGAATGATCATTATCTCTAATAAACTGTTGATAGTCTTCAAGGCAATCAGAACAAGGATAGAACACACATGTGTCTATTCATAGTAGTATATAACTACAATCCAATGGTTCATTACCACATCAAGTAGCACACAAGTACTTGATCAACAACGTATGGTTGCGAACAGTGAAACATATTCACCACAGTAGTCCTCATCTATTGTCATACAATCTTCATAACAAACATCTGATAGCATCCTGCATAGAAACAATGTTATGATAAAAACTGAATCATTTGGGCCAATCTTTCACTCACGTTTGTGAGATATGAAAGAATATATGCCTCACGAACAGTGGAACATATCCACCACAGTAGTATATCTCTACTGTCTGGAGATAGGTAGTCTCCATAACAATCATCTGATGTCATCCTGCATAGAAAAATATTGTTAAAGATAAATTGAATCCTCTGGGCCAATCTTTCACTCACGTTTGGGAGATCTGAAAGAATATATGCCCTCATCAACAATGGGCTATCTTCCCTATTCTTCACAAACAAGGAAGAAGGATTATTTATGATTTCTGAGCCTGGACCATTTCTCACCCTGGGCCATTCTTCCTACACTAATTAAAGTGCATCCTGGACAGAATGTATAAACCCTGAGAAATGTTTGGACCATTCCTCACCCTGGGCCATTCCTCCTACACTAATTAAAGTGCACCCTGGAGAGAATGTATAAACCCTAAGGAATGGTTGTCCCTGATTGTTGAGCCTGGATTATTCCCCACCCTGGGCCATTCCTCCTACACTTATCAAAGTGCACCCTGGAGAGAATGTATAACCCCAAGGAATAACTGTCTGGACCATTCCCCACCCTGGGACATTCCTCCGACACTAAACAAAGTGTAACCTGGAGAGAATGAGTCTACCCTAAGGAATGTATGTCCTACATCAACCTCCAAAATGGACCATTCTTCGAAACTGCTCACAACTGTGAACTTCGAAAGAATGATTGCCCGACGAGGTGGACCATTCTACTTGACCACTACTCAGAGTGACTGCCAAGAAGAATGATTGTCCTAGACCACTCCCCATGTTAACCACAATGGGAATTCGATGTCTATGATACATCAATAATCAGTCTGCCTCCCATGTTAACTACAATGGGAAGTCACTGTCCGTCAGAAATCTCAATCCACTTTCCGAACAGGAAAGCATCTACCCAATCTGGACTATTTTAATAAATAATATTTTCATTGCTCCCTCCTAACTGGAGATTTATTTAAGTCACAAAAATAAATGTTTTTCAAGAATATTTTTTGTACCTTCTTCTGGCTTGGAGAATCTTCCCTTTCAGCTAAGGGAGTTATTTCCACAATCCCTATCTTCTCTCGGAAATATGCAGACTTGATTCTGGATAGAGGTTTTGTCGGCATATCTGTTGTTTGCTCATCAGTGAGAATATATATTGGAGAACCACTTTCTCCTTTCTGGACTTCATCATGGATAATGTAATATTTGTACTTTAGTCTGGAACACTGTGAAGGCTTCATGTAGATCTGGATGATAGAGTATATCATAGTTGGAGAACTGGAACATATCCAAGTAGCACTTCTTCTGTCATCATGAGATCTGATTTACTAAGTAGTCATCTTGATGTTATAGGAAATCTTCACCATGCTTCTGTTGTGCACTGGAGGTTCTCCACCAAGTTGTCTTCTACTTATCTACATACAGGAGTCTCTTTCTGGTATGTCTCAAAGTCTTGAGATTGCTCTTCATACGCTCTTTATTCAATTTCTCTGGAGAACATTCTTTACATTTATATGATGTAGAATTCCAACTCATGGATGTTGTGGATGATATAATGACTCATGTAGTGATATGTCTGGTGTACTGGAACAAGTAATCATCATAGTCTTCTCCCTCCATCTGGGAGAACCTCTGGTTTTGGATCTCGCAATGCTTTCATTCGTAAGTCTTCCATACACTGTTCTTCATCACGACTTTAGGTTCTTCTGCTTGATTGCTTTCATATCAGGCTTGGTAATCTTGTGATTATTGATGTAATGATTGGTTGTTTTGGCTTTTCTTTCTTTCTTGGAATCTTCATGTTCTTCTTTTACCTTTGGGTCCATGGAGTTTCTTATAGATTCCATGCCCTAGAGATTCCACTTCTTCCTTTCATCATAGGATCACGGATCTGGATGGACAACCAAGAATACTTTAAGGCTTCTGAGGAAGTCTTCTTCTGCAGTTGAACTGAACACGTACTGTCTTTCCATGGCTGCTACTATGGATATATATTTTATCATCTTCAATGGATCATAGGATTAGCTCCCTCCTAACCCTTGCTTCATGTAAGAGTGCATATAATCGGCTCCCTCCGTCTGATAGAGTCCATACTTCCATCTGCATCCCTATTGTCTTCTACAATATATAATTGGCTCTTATGTCTGACAGAGTCCACGCTTCCGTCTTGTTGTCTTCTACAAAACGTCATAGGTCTTTTTCTGATTCCTCTTGATGTCTGACTTCTAAGTCTCTTCATGATTGATTCGGCTTATCTTGCAGTAGCTTCCACATGATTTGTATTTCATCCTTTCACGTGTATTATCTAATGATATTCACTCTTATCTTGTTGTTCTTCCATAGGTATAGTTCTTCTTGGAACATATTATCTAGCAAGAGATAGATATACACGATACATACAAAGACGATGCAAACAAGATATGTACAAGAAATAAGAAGAGTGTTGTTACCTTTTAGTAGAAGAAGTCTCTTCCATCCTGCTTAGTCTTCTTTGTAGGTTCCTTTTCTTCGGCAATCGATGCTTCGTGTTTCTCCTTCCTTTTCTTTAGTTCGGGACATTGATTCCTGTAGTGACCGTACTTTTGACAGTTGAAGCATTTTATTTCTGAAATGTCTTTCTCTTGATTTGGCTTTCTCCTTGAACCAGACTTCCTTTTGTTCCTGAAGTTCTTGAATCTTGCTGTGAAGGCTTGATCGTCGTACTTCTTTTGGGGTTTCTCTTTTGCATTGATCCTTGATTCTTCTTGAGCACAGCAATTCCAAAGTTCTTCAAATGTCGAGTACTCCTTCCTTGTGTTCATGCTTGCGGCAAATGCATCCCATGTCTTGGGAAGACCATTGAGTACTATGTTCACCAATTCATTTTCTGAATTGATCTCTTCAATAGTATGTATTTCATCTCTTAACTGGGAGATCCTTACAAAGTATGATGTTATGTTGTCGTCATCATTCATCTTCATGTCACAGAGCTCATTCTTTAGACTCATAACTTGTCCAATGTTTCTGACTGAGAAGAGATTTGTTAGGGCATCGTACATCTTCTTCGATGAGTCAAGATGGGAGATGTAGGGTATCAGGTGGTCTTTTATGGAATCCACTATGATACTCATGGCATTGATGTCAACATATTTGAACTTCTCCATAGCTGCAACGTTCTGTGATTCCTTCTCTTTTCCTTCTTCAATCTTTGGCTTCACGATCTTTCCTTTCACAATATCCAGTACTTTATTCTTAGCAAGGATGAGGTTAATCCTTGTCTTCCATGCTCTTAAGTTAGAGGCTCCATCTAGCTTGTTCTCAAACTTCATAGAGTTCGTCATGGCTTGCTTGACTTGGTCAAACCCTAGATTTGACCAGAAATCCAAACTTCACGTCTTGGCCTTCTGAGAGTACCAGGAGATGCGTTGGGCTAGGGCGCACTGATCTATCCAGAGAATAGGTCAATCCATTCAATTAAGGTGCCTCGACAAGAGGTTTAGGGTTTCTGCAACTGCTTCTGCTAGTAACCCTAGCTGCAGTGCTTTTGGAAACTGCTCCTGCTAGTAACCCTGGCTGTAGTTCCTCAACGAGCTCAATATCTAGCGGCTATGTTTCCTTCCAGCGTTTTAGGCTGACTGAAGGGGTGTGGGCCCATAACCTGTTAGAATATAGAAGATGGTGTGTTTTTTTTACCATTGACGATACCTTCGTCACCCAACCATAGGTCGAAGCCTCCCTCCGAGCACCTTAACCTTGACTGAGAATTCCTCTGGAAGCAAACCCTAGGCTGGATAGCCAAACAAAGGGTAGCGTACCTCTCTCCAAGGATAGTGCAACACAAAAGACTGATCAGATAGTCCCAAACCCTAGCCAAGAGATATTCAAGCCAATACTGAAAACTTGTTACTGCTGCAGCTGCACCAACAGCTCTCTCCAAACCTGGGCACAAGACTGCAACTGCAGTGCGCACCAAAACTGGGAACTGCAATTCTGAGATGCTACAAATGAGAACTGACGCCCTGTATTTATAGTAGTCCTGCCAGTTTTGTTGGGGCCGACTTCTCCTTCTAGATAAGTGTCTGTTCTGTATATTATTATTATTTCTGGCCAACTTCTTCTCTTGGAGACTAATAACCTAATATAAATTATCTTCTTGAGCCGACAAGGCTTCTAGGGTTATTAGCCAACTCATTAGGGTTTCTCTTTCTTCCCAAAGTCTTCTATTCTCGTCAGGTTCACACGTGGAGGTAAATACCTCCAGCAACTACCATAATATTAACAAAAACAACCTTTAGAACACTTTAAGGTCATTATGAATTTTCGGTTGTGTCATTTTCCTTTGCTAATGCACCTTCAACATTTCAAATACTGATGAATTATGTTTTCAAACCTTTCCTCGGAAAATTTGTGTTAGTATATTTTGATGATATACTAATCTACACAAAATCTTAGGAAGAGCATGTACAACATGTTGACATGGTCTTAAAACTATTGGAGGAGCAACAACTATATGCAAATCCTTCCAAGTGTACCTTTAGGGTTCAAGAAATGGAATATTTGGGTCATATTGTATCTAAGGAAGGCATCAAAGTGGACGCTAACAAAATTAAAGCTATGATGGAATGGTCAATTCCCAAAACCTGGAATAATCTTAGAGGATTATTAGGATTGGCGGGCTATTACTGCAAGTTTGTCAATAATTGTGGTCAAATAGAACCACCTCTAACAATGTTATTGAAAAAGGAGGCATTTTCTTGGACTTAAGAAGCAACCAAAGCTTTCGAAAAAAATAAGGAGGTTGTGTACAACTCTTGTCCTAGTCATGATTGAATTCACAAAAAAAAATATTGTGGATTGTAATGCCTCAAGGCATGGCATTGGTGTAGTTTTAATGCAAGAATATGGGGCCCTTGCCTTTGAATGAAACCAGCTTTAAGGAAAGAACTTAATCAAACCCATGTATGAAAAGGAAATGTCGGTCATATTGCATGTAGTTAAGAAATGGAGCTCTTACCCTAATAGGAAGACACTTGAAGGTAAAAATAGATCATGATAGTCTAAAGTATTGTTTGGAACATTGATTATCTCTAGAAGAGCAACAAAAATGGGTTACAAAGATGCTAGGCTATGACTTTGAAATTATCTACCAAAAAAATTTGTCATAGCAAATGCGCTTTCAAGGAAAGAAGACACAAAGGGATTACTTTGTGTTATTTCCATTCCATAATTTGATTGGGTGGAAAAATCAAGGATAGAAGAGAAGAAATATCAGAAGGTATGCAAGATCATTCAACAAGTACAAAAGGACCCAAGTGCATTAGATAAATTTGTATGGTAGAATGATTCATTGTGTTATCATAATCACTTATATTTGTGTAAGAATTCCCAACTCAAATGGAAGGTCTTTTTGGAATTGCACACTTATAATATAGGAGGACATTTAGGATTCCTAAAAACTTACCACATGGTCAAGAAGGATTTTTTCTGGGAAGGTCTTAAAACTAATGTTCAAAATTTTGTTGCTAAATGCTCCATTTTCCAACACAATAAATGAGACACAATCAAGACCCCGAGTCTTCTACAACCATTAGCCATACCAAGTCAATGTTGGGAAGAGATCTCAATGGAATTTATTACAAGACCACCAAAGTCTGAAGGAAAATGTTTCATCATGGTAGGGGTGGATCGACTCGCAAAGTATGTCCACTTTTTCTTTCTTTCTCATCCTTTTAAAGCAACAACAGTAGTTGCAACATTCATGAAAATAGTTCAAAATATATATGGAATCCTAAAGATTATTGTAAGTGATAAAGATCCAATTTTCACATGAAATATTTTTGGACTGGAGTATTTTCTTGTTTGGGTACTCAATTGGCTCACGACTCCTCTTACCATCCTCAATCGGATGAGCAAAATGAGATTATGAGTATATTTCTAGAAGAGTATCTTCATTTCTTTGCATCTAATAAACATACACAATAGGTCAAGTGGTTTCCCTTGGCAAAATGGCGGTACAACATGTCCTTCCATACTTCATCAAAAATGTCCCCATTTATGGCACTTTATGGATATCATCCTCCATCCATCACACTATTCTTGAGAGGGAAACCAAAGGCTCAAGTACTAGAGGACCACATAAATCACTAGTAAGAGTTTCTCCAACTATTGAAGGACAAATTGGCTATAACATACAATAGGATGAAACGACAAGTAGATCAACATCGCAATGAAAGGGAATTTGAAGTGGGGGATTGGGTATTTCTAAAGCTACAACCATACAAATAGATGTCCCTCAAACAACAAAAGGACAATAAATTAGCACCCAAGTACTATGGTCCCTATAGGGTGTTATAGAGGATTAGAAGTATGGCATACAAATTGGAGTTTCATTCATCTTCATGTGCACATCCAATATTCCATGTTTATTTCTTAAAGAAGGTAATCAGAAACAAGATCCCAATGTAAAATAGAAGCGAAAATCATACTAGAACCAAAAACAATCCTTGAAACATGCATCAAGAAACTATGAAATCGAACAATTACTAAGTACTTCACGAACATAGATGATTTTAGGGGCTAAATTTCGCTCATGGGATAATTTTCCATGCTTTTTCCCAAGAAAATATTCACCATTCTAAAAATAATTCGCCCAAATTCTATAGGATAAAATTATTCTACCTTAAAAATCTTCAAAATTTTATACAAACTATATAAAATCCTTATAAATTTGAATATTTTTACAAAAATATCGTCAAACATTTATAGTTGGCATATGAAGGATTAGTAAGATTCGCCAAGGTTTCTAAATTTTAAAACAAATTTCCATCCTTAAAATCATCCCTGCTCATCAAGTGGAAGAACCTACCAATAGAAGAGTCAAGATGGGAAGATGAGTTCTTCATGCAAAAACATCCACAACTAATCAATTGTCGATGGAAACACTTGTTTGAAGGGGAGGAGCATGTTAAGCCCCAGAAATTGAGTTATTACATTTCTATTGTTATATTAGTATTACCCTTATTGGTCTACTAGGCCCTTTAATGGTTGGCTAGGCCCTTCAATGGTTGGCTAGACCCTTTAATTGTGATTGTACCCTTTGTCTCCTATACATACCAAGGAGACCTAGTTTTAGATATTAATTTATCTTGTGCATTTGATATATTGTAAAAGGACGTTGGACCCTCAAAGAGGCTTCTTATTTATTCCCTTTGTTTCATTTTGAAGGAGTGGAGTTTCTTCATTTTTATATTTTTATGATATTTGGGGAATATAGAACAAAACAACACATAAATGGAGGGTAGCATCAAATCCACACCACCAATCAAACACCTACAACCACATATAATAATAAACCATGTGTCCATGAAGTGATGAAGGAAAACATCATCCAACCACATATATCAACTACCAATATAGTGTATAGGTTGAGGAAAACAAATTCAACAATAGTAGACTACCAAATATATAGCCCATGTCACCATGATGACAAACTCAAGCCACGACACTCACTGACCAGCTATCACAATACAAAATGGCACCAAATAGAGGTATTAGATTCATCCTTCCATCCATAAGAGGCTATCCAATATCTACTAATAGCCAAATGGCATTGCATTCTAAAACAAAGACACACAAACTCGCCGCAACCCCCAAATCAAGGTTGTATGGCCAAGTTCCGCCACAATAAAATGGAAACACATGTGAAATCTACAATCAAGGAAACTCAAACCCTAAATCACATGTTGTGCAGGCCACCTACAACTACAAATATTTACAAATAAATCCTCACCACTAGATATCCAGCTTACCCACAATTCCAATCATCAAAATCATAGTTCTAAGTGTTGATATTGTAGTAGCTACGAGAGGTGTTTACCTCCACGTGTAAACCTGACGAGAATAGAATATTCTGGGAAGCAATAAGAAACCCTATTGAGTTGGCTAATAACCCTAGAAGACATGTCGACTCAAGAAGATAACTTGTATTAGGTTATTAGCCTCCAAGAGAAGAAATCAACCAGAAGAAATAATATATACTGAACAGACAGATACCCAGAATGAGAAGTCGGCCCAGGCAGTTAGCCAGAATTACTATAAATACAGGACGTTAGTCCTCATTCTGGCAGGCAGTCTCAGAATTGCAGAGCAGCACTTGTGCACACTACAGTGCCCAGTTTTGTGCACAGGTTTGGAGGAGAGTTGTCATTGCAGTTGTTGCAGCTAGCAGATCACGTTTGGCTTGGACTATCTCTTGGTTAGGGTTTGGACTATCTGATCAGCTCTTTTTGGTGCGTTATCCTTAGGGAAAGGTGCGCTACCCCTTGTTTGGCTATCTAGCCTAGGGTTTGCTTCCGGATTGATTCTCTGTCAAGATTAAGGTGCTCAGAGGGTGGCTTTGGCCTATGGTTGGGTGACAATAGCGATATTGTCAATGGTAAAACGAGCACATCCATTATATTCTAACAATTTATGGGCCCACACTTCCTTCATTCAGTCTAACCGCTAGAAGGAAACATAGTCGTAAGGATATTAAGCTCATTGAAGAATTGTCGCTAGAGTTTCTAGCAGGAGAAGTCACCATAGCACTGTCGCTAGGGTTACTAGCAGGTGCAGTTGCAGAAACCCTAATCCTCTCGTTGAGGCACCTTAAGTGAAGGGATTGACCAAATTTTCGGATAGATCAGTGTGCCCTAGCTTAGCGCATCTCTTGGTACTCTCAGCAATCCAAGACGTCAAGTTTGAGTTTTTGGTCAGATCTAGGGTTGACGAAGTCAAAGCAGCCATGACTTACTCTATGAAGTCAGAAAACAAGTTAGACGGAGCTTCTAACTTCAGAGCATGGAAGACAAGGATTGACCTCATCCTTGCCAAGAATAAAGTGTTGGATATTCTGAAAGGAAAGATCGTGGAACCAGAGTTTGAAGAAGGAGAAGAAAAGGAACCGCAGAACGTTGCATTTATGGAGAAGTTCAAAGATGGTGACATCAATGCCATGAATATCATAGTGGACTCTATAAAAGACCACTTGATACCCTACATCTCTCATCTTGACTCATCGAAGAAGATGTATGACGCCCTAACAAACCTCTTCTCGGTCAGAAACATTGGACAAATCATGAGTCTGAATAATGAGCTCTGTGACATGAAGATGAATGATGATGATAGCATAACATCATACTTTGTGAGAATCTCTCAGTTAAGAGATCAACTACAAGCTATTGAAGAGATCATTTCAGAGAAGGAATTGGTAAACATAGTACTCAATGGTCT
>ML777238.1:75932-114889 GCA_009831015.1 Picea engelmannii
TTTTCCGCAAGCATGAACACAAGGAAGGAGTATCCTACATTTGAAGAACTTTGGACTTGTTGTGCTCAAGAAGAATCCAGGATCAGTGCAAAAGAGAAACCCCAAAAGAAGTACGATGATCAAGCCTTCACAACAAGATTCAATAATTTCAAGAACAAAAGGAAGTTTGGTTCAAGGAGGAAGCCAAATCAAGAGAAAGATATTTCAGAAATACAATGCTTCAACTGTCGAAAGTATGGTCACTACAAGAATCATTGTCCCAAACTAAAGAAAAGGAAGGAGAAACACAAAGCATCAATTGTCGAAGAAAAGGAACCTACAAAGAAGACTAAGCATGATGAAAGAGACTTCTTCTTCTGAAGGTAACAATACTACTCTTAGTTCTTGTACATATCTTGTTTGCATCGTCTCTGTACATATCATGTATATCTATCTCTCGAAAGATAATGTGTTCCAAGAAGAACTATACCTATGGGAGAACAACAAGATAAGGAGTGTTATCATTATACAAGGAAAGTTGAAATCAGAATCAATCATGAAGAGACTTAGAAAAAGCAAAGACAGAAAGAAGTCAACAATCAAGAGGAAATTGGAGAAAGGCTTATGACGTTTTGCAGAAGACAATAAGACGAAAGTGTGGACTCTATTACACGGAGGGAGCCGATTATATATTGCATAAGACAATAAGGATGCAAACGGAAGCGTGGACTCTGTTAGACGGAGGGAATCGATTATATGCATTCATACATGAATCAAGGATTAGGAGGGAGCTAATCCTATGATCCATTGAAGATGATGAAGTATATATCCATGGTAGTAGCCATGAAAGACAGTACGTGTTCAGTTCAACCTCAGAAGAAGTCTTCTTCGAAGAGAAGCCTTAAAGTATCCCTGGTTGTCCATCCACATCCATGATTCTATAATGAAAGGAAGAAGTGGAATCTTTAGGGCATGGAATCTATAAGAAACTCCATGGACCCAAGAGCTAAAGAAAAACATCAGGAAGAACATGAAGATTCCAAGAAAGAAAGAGAAACTAGAACAACCAGTCACTGTATTAAGAATCAGAAGATTACCAACCCGATATGAACTCAATAAAAGAAATTAAACAGAGGAACTAAAAGTTGTGATGAAGAACAATTTATATATGCAAGTATTGCAAAATCCAAAACTAGAGGTTCTCCCAGATGGAGGGAGAAGACTATGATGATTACTTGTTCCAATAAACCAGACATACCTCTGCATGAGTCTTTATATCATCCGCAATATCCATGGGTTGGAGTTCTACATCAAATGAATGAAAAAACTATTCTCCAAAGAAATTGATCAAAGAGTGTATGAAGAGCAACCTCAAGACTTTGAAGCATACCAGAAAGAGACCCTTGTATGTAGATGGAAGAAGATAACTTGGTGGAGAACCTCCAGTGCACAACAGAAGCGTGGTGAAGATTTTCTATAATGGAGATATTGTATCAAGATGATTACTCAGAAGATCAAATCTCATGATGACAGAAGAAGTGCCACATGGATATGTTCCAGTTTTCCAACAATGATATACTTTATTGATCAAGAGCTACATGAAACCTTCAGAGAAAACCAGTGTTCCTGACCGAAGTACATTTGAAATCAAGCATTACATCATCCATGATGAAGTCTAGAAAGGAGAAATTGGTTCTCCAATAAACATCTCCACAGATGAGCAGATAAGCAGACATTTTGGTAAAGCTTTTGTCCAAGATGAAAGAGTTTGAGTACTCAAGCAGGAGCTCGTGGAGACGACTTCCTTATTGAAAAAGGAAGAGATGACTTCCCAGGTTGGGAGGGAGCACTGCTGTATTATTGATTGATGGATAGTCATTTTTCAATTCGAAAAATGGTCCAGGATGAGCAGACTCTTTACAGTTCGGAAAGTGGATTGAGATTTCTGACGGACAGACATTTTCCAGTTCGGAAAATTGTTCAGATTATTGATGTACCATAGATAGTGACTTCCCGTTGTGGTTAACATGGGAAGTGGTCTAGGGCATTCTCTCTTCTTGAGGGTTACTCAAGAAGACGGGCCCGCCTCGCCAGACAGCGATTTCCCATAGTGGTTAACATGGGGAATGGTCTATTTTGGAAGTTGGTGCAGAACATTCATTTCCTTAGGGCAGATTCATTCTCTCCAGGTTGCACTTTGTTTAGTGTCAGAGGAATGGCTCGGGGTGGGGAATGGTCCAAGTTTAGCAATCAAGGACAGACATTCCTTAGGGAAAACTCATTCTCTCCAGGTTACACTTTGTTTAGTTTCGGAGGAATGGCCCAGGGTGGGTAATGGTCCAGGCTCAGAAAATCAGGACAATTATTCTTCCTTGCTTGAGAAGAATAGTTCGAATAGCCTATCATTGATGTTTGACTTTCTGAGGGCAGATGCTCTTTCAGATCTCACAGATGTGAGTAGAAGAATGGCCCAGATAATTCAGTTTATATCATAACATTCTTTATGTGCAAGTTGATATCAGATGATTGTTATGAAGATTGTATGTCTCTAGATAGTAGATGTATACTACTGTCATGGATGTGTTCCACTGTTTGATCAAGTACCTGTGTGCTACTTGGTGTGGTAGTGCACCATTGGATTGTAGTTGTGTAATACTATGGATAGACACAGTTGTGTTCTATTGAATGATATTGTTATGATTGCCTTGAAGACTATCAGCAGTGTTGAAAATGATTATCAGCTAGATGGATGATCAATGAACAGAGATTTCCCATACAGAAAATGGTTCAAAATATTTATTCTTCTAGATTAGAAGAATGGCTCCTATGTCACTCTATGGAGTGAGCATCATGTCTGATTACTTAGATAGAGTATGGTTCCGAGAGATGATGCAGTCGATGACACTGATGGTGATGATGGTGCTCATGATCTAGTCATGAGATAGTCTATACAACTATGTTGATGCTACCGGGTGAACGGTATGTTTGTGCTCAAGACCATTACATGTAATACCTCCCTAGCTAGGAGGGAGTGTTGATATTGTGGTAGCTGCAGGAGGTATTTACCTCCACGTGTAAATCTGACGAGAATAGAATATTCCGGGAAGCAAGAAGAAACCCTAATGAGTTGGCTAATAACCCTAGAAGACATGTCGGCTCAAGAAGATAATTTGTATTAGGTTATTAGCCTCCAAGAGAAGAAGTCAGCCGGAAGAAATAATATACTGAACAGACAGATACCCAGAATGAAAATTCGGCCCAAGCAGTTAGCCAGAATTACTATAAATACAGGAGGCCAATCCTCATTCTGGAAGGCAGTCTCAGAATTGCAGAGCAGCACTTGTGCGCACTGCAGTGCCCAATTTTGTGCGCGAGTTTGGAGGAGAGTTTCCATTGTAGCTGCTTCAACTAGCAGATCACGTTTGGCTTGGACTATCTCTTGGCTAGGGTTTGGACTATCTGATCAACTCTTGTTGGTGCGCTATCCTTGGGGAAAGGTGTGCTACCCCTTGTTTGGCTATCTATCCTAGGGTTTGCTTCCGAAGTGATTATCTGTCAAGATTAAGGTGCTTGGAGGGTGGCTTCGGCTTATGGTTGGGTGACAATAGCGATATTGTCAATGGTAAAATGAGCACATCCATTATATTCTAACACTAAGAGATACTAACAATATATAGGTATGAGTCTGAACCAGATGGGAAGGTAAAAATAGGTAGAGGCTTATGGGTTTTGTATGCCATCAATCAATAACCCAAAGGATAGATTTATCGGGTTGACACACAAGAAATAATATAAGTCAAAGCTCCATGTGACAAGAATAATCACAAAGGTGATGGGTTCAAGCTTCTTCTCACCCACAACACTCAAATCATAAGCATAATGGGTTTGTGCTTTGAAAAAATAAGTGTTAATATAGGCTTCAACGCAAATGGCCAAGCATATCTTGACCTTTGCATGCCATAGCGGGAAAATCAAATATAAACCATAACATGCAAATCGAAAAGAGATGTTAGAGGTTAGGTAGAATTTTACAGAGGGTGACTTTTTGCAGAGTGGACACCCAAAACCATGAACCACCTCATCCAATGTAACTAAATGCATTCAAGAACTTGTAGGTCTTTCCAAGAAAAGAGCCTACCTTACTACTGGCACTTGTTGAATTCGATGGTGATGTCTCCATGACGTGCATGTCCACACCTAGATCCTTTTCCACCTCTTTGTCTAAATTTTCTTATCTTTATCCTTAGCTTGAGAATTTTCCTTCATTCTTTGCACAGATTCCTTTTTGGATTTCTCATGTCATATTTACACACAAAACATGCATAGCGAAAAACACACTACATAAAAAGAGAAAGAATAATTGTTTAATTATTGAGTTATATAAGGTATCAATACACAGTAAGTGGGGTTGGGAAGCACGTTCTATAACCCTTGCATACCCACTCATTCATGACTATAATAACTTAATATTTATTGAGTCATGATCACATCTTTTTATTAATTGGTCTCTACCTAAGCCATTTATTATGCATTTACTACACGATAAAAGTACATTTAATGTATGTCTAAATTACCATCACATCTAACACCATCTTTTAATGGTCACATTACTTCAAAGTGATAATTGAACCACTAGAAGTGAATTGTGTCCTGTAAGGTTGATGACGAACAAGTGATTTCACCAAAGTTCTATTTGATCATTGACTCATTAGCCCATATGAAATCCAATGTTGGTTGAATAGCCAACATTTCCACCATCGAAATAATACATGGCTTGTTCATTGAACTCACCTCCTCTACATATTGACAATTGCAACATATCAAAGTTTTGTCTATGATTCTCTGAGGAAGCACCATCTTGCTTCACTATAGAAGCTACATTGTCTTCACCTTTCATGAAGATCTTCTCTTCCCCCTTTGGCCTCAGTGAATAAAACATAATGAATTTGTTGTTCTTCTTCTTGTTTTTCTAACAATTTACCCAATTGTCAACTCCAAAGCTTTTTTTCATCATCCTAAAATTAAAGCAAACCTTGTTCTTCCACATAAATAGCAATCATCTTTATTCTCTTTTTGCCAACAATAAAACATCTGTTATTACTAAAGGGTGGGCTATGTTGCATAATCCAACAAACTTAAAGTATATTTTTATGTAAACTACAGACATAATAGACATTCATAAACAACATCCTCCTACCTATCATCTGAAATTGCACACTTCTCTTTCCTTAAACTCTATTTTCTTTTCCACCACATAAGACAACAAAATGAAAATTTGATTTGTCCTCTACAAAGTTAATGTATCAATCTTTCTTATTAACAAAATGTCATGATGCATTTGAATCAATATAATAGTGTGTTTTATTACCAATGACTTCTTTATTACTAGTCACACAAACATGGAATTCTTCTTTCGTTTATGCACAGTTACAATGGCTTGTTTCTTTCGAGATTGATCTTCAAAAGAGGACCCTTGGTTGTGTTTCTTGTCCCACAATGATTTCCTACAAAACTTGACCTTATGCCCTATCTTACCACATTCAAAACATTCAATACCTTTTTAAAAAAAAAATTGGGCCTCTGAATCAATGCACTTGATATATCTCCATGCCCATCTTTATCCTTGGAGGACTTTTCTTTGACTATAAACTTTGTTGATAGGGCCCCTCTAATAAATAGTAGGATAATGGTAGCCTCATCAAAGTGATTATCACCATATCCTCTCATTTTATCCTTTTATCTATTTATTTCAATTGATCTCTTATATCCTTGATTTTTAACAAATGACCTTGAAGAGAATGATGTTCCTCCATTTTAATTGAAAACAACATATTCTTTAAGAAGAATGCTCCACTTTGCTTTGATGTTTCATGCAATTTTTCAAACTGGTCCATATTCTAAAAACATCATCTCCATCTTGAATTTTAGGCAACATCTCATTGATCATGCAGAGCTTGATCAACATTGCAACATCCTAATTATTTTCATCGTACATGGCTTGATCCCTTTCATTCCATTCAAAGCGCAACTTCTTTCACAATACTATTTCATCCAAGATTGTGTGCCCAATAATTGCCATCATTTTTTGTTTTCAAGTATTAAAGTTTTATTCCATAAAATTTATAAGGTGCATCCAATATAATATGACACAAATTGGTCATCTTTAAACGCTTAAACACACCAAGCAAGTTTGATTGGAAGTTACCTCTCTCATTGTTATAACTTAGCATTTAGAAAACCTGTCAATGTCCCAAAATATCAACAAAAACACTTACCTACTACTATAATGACAATAATATTACCTGATTGAAATCGGAAAGATATTACTTGATTGAATTCGGAAGATATTACAGATCTAATTAGTAGATCTTGATAAAGCTCCAAACTAAGACACAGATCTAAACTTCAGAAAGGCAGATCTAGGCAATGATAATCTTTAGAACAACATGCAAATTTAAGTAGATGAATCTGAACAAATAACTTACCTTGAATTCTTACCTCTAATCACTGAAGGTGTTCATGCCTCTTTCTGATTTCAATCAAGTAATATCTTTCATACTAATGAAATTATTTGTGTCCCTGGTCTAAAGAAAAATCTAATCTTTATTCCAGTTTTAGAAAGTAAGGGTTACTCAGTAGCTTTCTCCAAAGGGAAAGCCCTCTTGTGGTCATCAAATGAAGATTTAAGTATTGCTATAACTATTGGAACTCGTGAGAGTGGACTTTATAAGATTTCAAGTCAGGTTGTTCAAGATCTAGTTCACGAGACAGTAAATCCATGCGAGCTTTGGCACAGAAGACTTGGACATCTCAACTACAACGTTCTTCCAGGTTTGCAAAAGATGGTGACATGTATGCCAGTATTTTCTTTTGAGCATGATAGTATTTGTAAAGGTTGTTCACTTAGTAAGAATACAAAGAAACCCTATCCTCTCAGTAATAGAAAATCTAATAGCATTTTAGATCTAATTCATTCTGATCTTTCTGGGCCCATCACTGCCCCATCTATGAATGGTTGTATTTACTATATCATTTTTATTGATGATTGTTCTTGTAAAACTTGGATTTATTTCTTAAAGACTAAAGATGAATCTTTTAGCAGATTTTAAGAATCTTGTTGAAAATCAAACAGGCAGACACATCCGAGTGTTCAGAACAGATAACAGTAAAGAATTTGACTCCTTCAAATACGATGAACTATGTCGAACTTCTGGAATTAAGAGGGAGATGAAAGAAATAATAGAATTATCTGTCAAGTAGACAAGGCCATGATGTATGACCAAAACTTACCTTTATCTCTTTGGGCCGAGGCTGCCAGTACTACAGTCTACATTCAGAATAGATGTCCACACAAAGCCCTTAAAGCGAAAACTCTTGAAGAAGTTTTCACCGGAATTAAGCCCTCAGTTGATCACTTGAGAATATTTGGCAATCAAGTTTACATTCACATTCCAAAAGAGAAGAGGACCAAGCTAGAGCCCTTCGGAAAGAAAGGAAATTTTGTGGGGTACAGTGACACCTCAAAAACTTACAGGATTTATATTCCAGGTCAAAAGTTCATCGAAGTAAGAAGAGACGTGCCTTTTCATGAAGAAACAGTTTTTCATCAGGCCAGAGAACTTCCTTGTGATTCAGAGGAGCAGGAAACTCCACCAGTAGATTCTCCTCTTCCAGATGAGCAAAGGGAGGAAACCTCAGAACTTCCAGTGGATCCCTCAAGGGACACTATTGAGTTTCCAATGGAAATACCTCCCATTAAAAGGAAACCAACTTGGTGGCGGGAAATGTTGAAAGAAGCATAAAAGCATTCAGCTCCTAAGGGCACCTTCAGAGAAAGCAAGAAACCAGATAAGTACTCCGGTCTCATAGCTAATTTAAATACTGTTATTGATTCAGAACCTTCCACATTTGTTGAAGCCTCCAAACATCAAGTGTGGAAAGATGCTATGAATGAAGAATATGATTCTATTCTAAAGAATGATGTATGGATCGTGATTCCTAGACCTCATGGCAAATCAGTAGTAACTTCAAAATGGCTTTATAAGATAAAGCATGCAGCAGATGGCAATATTGAGAAATACAAGGTGAGATTCGTGGCTCGTGGTTTCTCTCAGAAAGAAGAAATTGACTACGAGGAGATTTTTGCTCCAGTTGCCAGGTATACTTCAATTAGGATTATTATCTCTTGCAGCAGTTTTTAGTTGGAAACTTCACCAGATGGACGTTAAGATTGTTTTTCTTAACGGTGAAGTTGAGCAAGAAGTATATATTGAGCAACCTAAAGGTTTTGTGATTCATGATAAAAGATCTCATGTGTGCAAACTCAAGAAATCCATGCACAGGTTGAAACAAGCTCCGAGAGTTTGGTATGGTCGAATAGACAGTTTTCTACAAAATCTTGGATTCACCAAGATCATAGCAGATCCAAATCTTTATATAAAGATTGTTCAAAATCATCCAGTTATCCTAGTCTTATACGTGGATGATTTGTTCCTCATTGGAGAGGAAAACTTGATAGCTCAGACTAAGAGGGAGCTTTCTGCAGAGTTTGAAATGAAAGACTTGGGACTCATGCACTATTTTTTGGGCTTGGAGATTTTGCAAAAACCAGGAGAGATCTTTCTCTCTCATGGTAAATATGCAGTTAATGTGCTCCACAGATTTGGCATGATGGACTGCAAGTCCATGACTACTCTAATGATCTCTAACCTAAAGAAACAACAAGATCAAGTTACAGGTTTAGATCCTGAAGATCCCACCTTATATCGACAGATCATTGGTTCTTTGATGTATCTCGTACATACGAAACCAGACATTTGTTATGCGGTAAATGCTCTCATCCAATTCATGTGTGAACTGAAGCATATACATATGGTTGTTGTGAAGCATATTCTGAGATATGTTAGAGGAACTATAGCTTATGGTCTCAGATACACTTCAAGTTGAGGTGTAATGCTCCATGGTTTTACAGATTCAGATTGGATGGGCAATACAGTGGATCGGAAGAGCACTTCAAGATATTGCTTCAGTTTGGGTTCAACAATGATTTCCTGGTCTAGCAGGAAACGGGGCTCCATAGCCCAAAGCACTGCAAAAGCAAAATACATTGTTGCAAGTGCTGCTAGTAGAGAAGCAGTTTGGCTTAGGAAGCTACTTTCAGACTAGTTCAGTTTAGAGCTTGAACCCACAGTCATTCACTGTGACAATCAGATCTGTATAAAGCTCACTGAGAATCCATTGTTTCACGACAGATCGAAACACATTAAAATGAGATACCACTATATCTGGGACATGGTGCAGAAGAACGTTCTCATCATTCAGTATGTTCTGACGGCAGAACAGACGACAGATATTTTTACCAAGCCACTGTCCCTGACAAAGTTTGTATACTTTCGTGAAAAGCTTGGTATAGATGAGAATGTCTCTCTTGCTAAGAGGCAGTGTTGAATTTGAAGCAGTTGCAAGAGCCATTCTCCGGGAGGATGGAAAAGACCCTAGCTGAGATCTAGGGCCCCCAGTGCAATCCTGGGGATTTGGTCTGGGACCAAACAATCAGTGCCATGGAAAAAGACCCTTGTGAGGGCCCCTAGTAGATGATTGGGGTTCTTGGTCCGGGACCAGGCAGTAAAGACCCTTGTGAGGGCCCCCAATAGATAATTGGGGTTCTTGGTCTGGGACAAAGCAGTTAAAGTCCCTAGATATGACTAGGGCCCCTAGACATGTTCCAGGGTACCCATGCCTAGGACATAGGTTGATCATTGGTCTTATACCTTGGTGGATACATCCCTAGAAATGTTCTGGGGCAACCTGGTCTTTGATCGGGTGTTTGTTGGTGTATGACCCTCTTTGAAGGTGGGCATGACCACATGAGGGATGTATCCCATATGCAGTGATGATAAAGTTAAAAAGGTCACCTTGAGAATTATATGGACTTGTAAACCTCTCATAAACCCTCATTCCTTGATCTTGTTGGGCTTGAGTTTGTCTGGGGTTTGTGTTTTGTATTTTTAGGGGTTAATACAAGAAATAATTAATAAATTGAAATTGAAAAATATATTTAATTATTATTTATATTAATTAAATATATTATTATTATTATTATTTCTTTTAATTAACCCTCACCCTTTAGTATAAATAAAGACCCCTCCCTCTTATTTTATATACTTCATTCTATCTCTCTCCAAAGTGTGACGCATTGTACCCTTGCAACAGTTTGAACTCTTTCTGAAACAGCTCAACCTCCTCTTGCAATAGATCGGCCTCCTCTTGTAACAGATCGACCTCCTCTTGTGACAGCTCGGCCTCCTCTTGCTTTAGATTAGCCTCTTTGCAACCTAGCGGCTCCTTTGATGGCAGTCTTCTGACTTTTATTTGTGGCAGGGTTCTTGATCTAGGTCTTGCTGATTTTGTTTTGTTGTTTGGAGTATAGGGAGTGTCTCTCACTGCTGAGATTTCTGGTGTTGTAACCAGTCAGGGAACAAACCCCTTTTTATGTCTGCTATCCCATATCTGAGTGCCTTGTGAGGGTCGCGACACTCTAAGAAAGGTGGTTGGGCCATCCTTAAGACAATCGTCCCACTTCCTAGTTGTTATGTTCTTGCATGAGGGTTTGTGAAGTGTTTTTATGTGAAGTTCTGGTGGAGGTTTGACTGTCCTATAATTCTCTTTGACAAGAGATCTCACCCATGAGGTAGATCCTGTTGAAATTACTAAGACAACTAAGAGGGGGGGGTGAATCAGTTGTTATTGTGCTTAAACAATTTTAAGTCTATTAAAACATTCTTAATCTTTCTTCAAGTGATCATCAATATTATACAACATATGGACAACGTAAATAATGAGCATCAGTCACACATAAGATATACACAGAAACAGATTTTCACGAGGAAACCCATAAAGGGAGAAAACCTCTTCTTCTTCGAAATGATAGGTAGTCTTTTAAGTTCTGTACATCATCTATAATTGAGCACCAACTCAATGTGAGGCTACTACCTTTGTTTTACAAGCTCCAACTTGTTTGAGAGCACTAACTCTCTGGTTTCTCTAGCACCCACTAGAAGGAAGCACCACCTGCCTGAGTGTTTCAGGACCGACTGGATGGAAGCACCTACTTCCACTTATACAAGCACCAACTCTCTGTTTTCTCTAGCACCCACTAAAAGGAAGCACCAACTCCCTGAGTGCTCCAGCACCAACTTCCAGTTACACAGGTTCCAACCTGTATAACAGAGAACACTTGTTCTCCCTTGCACCACCCTGCCACCCTGGTTTCTCTGGCTGCAGCCAGATGGAAGCTACAACTCCCTGTGTTCAAGCATCCACTTGAACCTCTGAGGACAACAGTCCTCCCTAGCACCTCCCAACCACCCTGAAATATGAATAAATGATTGAATAACCAACAACACAGATAAATCGATTCTTACCACTTCTTCTCTGTTCTATAAATCTGGTCTGCTTCTAACTGCTCTGCAATTCTTCTCTTCCTCTGTCTGTTCTACAATTCTGCTCTGCTTCAAGTTGTTCTGCAATTCTGCTCTTGCTTTTGTCTATTCCTCATCTGTTACTCATCTCTGAGTTTTATCTCACAGTACGCATATTGTAATTTTCTCTTTCTTACAGTTGAACTCATTTTTCATTCAAAACGACCAACCACACACAGTCACTGCATGTTTCTTTTATGCACTACAACCCCTTCAATTACCCCTCAAATCCCTAGAACAACGCTTCAGCAACTGAAATGTCAATCTTCCAAGAACCATGATTCAGTTCTGCTAACTGAATCGTAACTGAACAGTGAATCATAAAGATCAACAATAGCCCTTCAATCAGATGCTCAAATAACCAGCACCATTGGATTAAATCCGCATGGTTTTGCGTTTATTTCGCCATTTCGCATTTCGACATTCCTGTGGTGAACTGTTTCGACACTCCAACTCCCGGTATCCGAAACCTACACCAAAATGTGTTTTTCACATTTTGGCATTTCGACATTCTGGCATTCCTGTGGTAAAGTGTTTCAACACTCCAACTCCCGGTATCTGAAACCTACAACAAAAGGTGTTTTTCTCATTTCGACATTCCGGCATTCCTGTGGTGAAGTGTTTCGACACTTCAACTCCCGGTATCTGAAACCTACACCAAAAGGTGTTTTTCACATTTCGACATTTCGATATTTCGGTATTCCGGCATTCCTGTGGTGAAGTGTTTCGACTCTCGACTCCTCCACCAACTCCAGGTATCCGAAACTCCGAAATGGAGTCAGATCAATGGTCCAGTATTTCAGTGTTTCACATTTCGCAACTTCGGGACTCCTATGATGAAGAGTCTCGACTCTTGACTCCTCCAACTCCCGGTATCCAAAACTCCGAAATAGAGTTTAGCTTTTGATACCCGAAATGGAGTTTAGCTTCTGATCTTGCCATGCGATCATCGTTGTGCTATTGGTCATGATCTTTGCCATCAATGACAAACACGCATACTCTGCCTCTGTCTGAAAACATGCCAACAGATCCATGATCTTGTACTTTTCCTGAGCATATATTCAGTGGCTCTTCATCTCTTATGTGTGGCATGAACACCTTCAGTGATTAGAGGTAAGAATTCAAGGTAAGTTATTTGTTCAGATTCATCTACTTAAATTTGCATGTTGTTCTAAAGATTATCATTGCCTAAATCTGCCTTTCTGAAGTTTAGATCGGTGTCTTAGTTTGGAGCTTTATCAAGATCTATTAATTAGATTTGTTCTTCTATTTAGATCCATGTCAGATCTATATTAGATTAGATTTGTTTCTTAGTCTAGATCTAATCAAATTAGTTATGTTCATCAACTTGGGTCTACATTAGATCTGCAGTCATTTATCCAGATATGTTTATCTACTGACTAGATCTGCTTATATATTGTTTAGAACTACTTAGATCTGTCTCCTACTTGCTTAGATCTTGACAAGACCATTGATCAAATCTATGATCTTTTAGCTGAGCTTATCTAATCATTGACTATGAACAAGATACTAGATTTGATCTGTCTGTATAACTTTGGAATTTAAATCTTCTTCTTGTTTAAATTAACTACAGTTTCAGATTTATTGTTGTTCTATCTAAAAGAATTTAAAGGACAGAAATTTTTATTTCTACTTCACTATTTCTAACACTTTGGTTGCAAAGTCAATAGCAAGGATTGTACAAATGTGCTCTAAAATGCAATAATCACAAAATAATTATGAAGTAGAAAATCACATTTATGTAGGCAATTGATGTAATTGGTTATGCCTCCATATTACCTCACTTTATTGCTTCTCTCTCTATAAATTCACACTTTCTCTTTCCCAATATTAATTTGGTCAATACGCTATGGAACTTGCATTATCTTTTGAGACTTAGATTAAAAAGACGACACATTTAGGAGATAAACTACCAAAAGATGAAAAAATGAGGACTTATGCTTTTGTTGATACTACTTAGTGGAGGGTTTTTCCCTCTATAGCTAACTTAGTTGAGTCCATCATGCATTCTTATTGTGCTTTTATAGAGATAAAAATGGTCATTCATCTTATCTAGAATAGATTTTATATTAATGGCATTAGCAATACCTATACTAGCTCAATCTCGACTTTTGAAACATCCAAGTTCAGAAATAACCAGATAAATAAAATTGATTAATGTTTCATATATTAATTATAAACAACATTGATTTCTAATGTTTCCCGTTGATTAAGGTAAAACAGGGTTATAAATTTATCAACCCAAAACTTCGGGCATTTGAATCACTCTTATTTCTTATTATCCAAGTTGATAATTCAAAGCTTGTTTAGTTAGGTTCCTCTTTTATTAGTGATCGAATGGATTGTTAATGTCATTGATGCAAATATGCATTGTATTAAAATGTGATATACAAATAATACATTGTGTGCTCTAATGGTGATCCCCCTTGTAATCTACATACTTCTAGCTCTGCATTGAATCGTTTGAAGATTATAATTCCCAAGCTTAACAAGAAACATAAGTCTCATTGCTCGAAAGCATTAATCTATGTCATTCCTTGATGGCCTTACATTTGAGTTTCATTTTCAACTTGCATATTTCTTATACATAATTTATTCACAATTGTTTCTTAACTATGAAATCAAGGTCAAATTTAATGAACCTCCTTGTCTATCAATTTAATTTGTGTCATAGTTTTCTTTCGAGCTTTGCCTATGAACAATAGTTTGAAAATTATATTTATATTTTGACGACCTTCTATTTGATTTTCATATTTCAATTTACATGTTTCTTATACATAATATAGTCACAATCACTTCTTAAATATCAAATCAAGGTCAAAATTCGATGATCATCCTAGTGTACCAATTTAATTTGTATTAATAGTTTTCTTTCTAGCTTTGCCTATGAATGTTAGATTCGAAATTATATTTGTATTTTTTAACTTTGTCATAAACCTTGTGTTACTAAAGGCCACAATTTATTTGTCACTTGACACCACCACAATCTGTAACTGCCCTAGTTTCAGCTACCACTAATCAAGAAACTTTGGACTAGCAATCATCAATCACGTGATGCGTAGTAAGCTCATGTTTAACCACAGGCCCATTTACAATTTTGTAATGCATGTACGTAGCTTCTACTTTCAAATAATTGATACAGACATCATATTGTTTGGACCATATCTCAAAGATATCTAATAATAAATGAGAATTTTGCAAATTTAACACGTCCACAAGACAAATATATCCACACTTTCATCAAAATTTGATGACTCTCCTTGTGTGTTATAGTTTTCTTTCAAGCTTTGCCTGTGAGCAATAGTTTGGATATTATATTTGTATTTTTTTAACTGTCATAAAGCTTATGATACTTTAGGTCACAATTTATTTGTCACTAGACACCACCACAATCTATCACTGGCCTAGTTTCAGCTACAACCAATCAAGAAACTTGGGACTAGCAATCATCCAATGTGATATGCAGAAAGCTCTTTGAACATGTTTAACAAGAGGCCCATTTAGAATTTTGTAATACATGTATGTATGTAGCTTCTAATTTCAAATAATTGATACAAACATGATATTGCTTGGACCATATGTAAAAGACATCCAATAATAAACGAGGGTTTTGTAAATTTAAAAACAGATCATGTTCACACAAATATATCCACACTTCTATTTGTTTGATTTACATGCAAATTTTCTGCACATTCAGGATTTATACCCACTTTCTCCAAACCGTAAAATGAAACAAGAACATATATGTTCATAAAGATAAACTTACTACAGAATTTGTGAAAGAAAGTTTCTTTATTGGGGCTAGCTACCACTACTATAGAAAAAGGCCTGGGTGTTTAGGCTTTCACCACAATATCAATGATATCTTATTGTTTTAAGCCATCAGACTCCAAATCTCCAATGAAAGTTTGGAAGGGGGCAAAAGAAATCGTAGACGATATATTAGTTCTGAAAATGGAGATTGTAGGGTTTTCTCAACCTTGAGATACTTGACATACGTTTTCACACAAAATTATAGCGATTATAAAGGTCAATATCATTTACATGAATCTTTATTACAATTTACCATTATAAAATCAGACAAGTTTCCTTTGTCAGTTACTTGGCAAATTGAAAGTTCGGCAGTCTATATAGGAGACAAAAGCAAAAATATTCGCTGGGTTGGGCTAGGACTCTAGTTTTTTACATTGATGTTGAGGCAACACCCTTGCGACTGTAGTAGTGAACCTGTATAGTTGGTGTTAGACTCTATTTTTATTTAATAAGAAAGTGTACTTTTTCTCATTAAATTATATGGATTTTTTCATTTTAACTCAATTTTACATCTCTACATTACAGTCAGTATGGTTAGCCTTTTCTCCTGAAAGGATCTATTTGACTACAAAAAGAGTATTAGGTTCCCAAATTCCAAATTGGACTTTTACAGCTTTTGTAACAGGATTTGCAGTCCTGAGGCATTGTGTTTCCTAGAAAACAATCTTGAAATTTCCTAACCCACATCAAATTATGATATTTCCATAAATATAAGAATTAATGCAATCAATTCAATTCCACCTTGGTTGTTCGAAGTCTTGACGCAGATCTATGAAACCAAACTTGTGACTAATGTGAACAGAATGCTCCATAAAATAAGATGCAATTTGTTTTTGAAACATTCTCATCTAATTACCTCTTTAAATGAGATCCTGGTAATCTAGCTGGCAGCATGATTCACTGATCTGCCAATGTTATATATAAAGTTTGAGGCAGTAACATCATAAATTTAGTGGTTACATTAACATAAATCAAGTGCACATACTGACAAAAGTGTTGGCCACTAGATTCTCTTAATGCCACGTCCTCAAATTCAAGAGAAAAATCGACACATTTAATGAAATCTGGCATACCTTACATCAAATGTTTTTATTCAAGATAGAACAGCAGCAGGTCTAAGCGAATCCAATGCCTTGAGCACTTCTTCCCCCATTCTAGTACATCCCACTAGTGTCTGCAAGAAAAAGGAAGGCATAAGACGCATGAGGGTGTTTCAACTTTGTTTTCCTCTCAAACGTACCAAGGAGATGAAGTATCTCAAGATAAAGACCAAACTTATGAACTAACCTTTCCAGGAGACATCAGGTCACCAGTACGATACCCCTTATCCAGAGTTGCTAAGACCGCGTTCTCAATGCGACTTGCTGCATCTTCTTCACCAAGGCCATACTTCAAAAGCATTGCTGCACTGAGAACCATGGCTAAAGGATTTGCTTTGTCCTGCCCATTTGGGGACAACATCAAGATCAGTAACCTTCAAATACTGAAAGGATGATCAAAAATCTGAACATTGAAAGAGAATGTCTGAGAACGTATGTTTTAATTTTTTCTCAAATCTAAAAGATCATTCACTCTTATCCATGAAATAAAAAATAAAACGAAGTGGTTACCCTATGTTCATAAAAAGCTAATGTAGTATGCTAATGTCAACCTAGAAAAACTCACATATAATGTCGTTTAGGCAAACTATAACATCTTGTACATCAGGAACCACATTTCTAATCAAAAACCCGTCACTTGAGAAATTTTTATACCCAACCATTCTATAAGCATCAAAAAAGATAGTAAAAAACTAGACAAATGTCAAGTAGACTAGCTAAGGTTGTAGTGTTTGTCCAGATATAGGACATTTTTGTTAATATTGCAAATCATTCCAATTTTCAATCAAATTATGAGAATGCAAATGCACAAAAAGTAACAGATTATTGCCATCAATTGCATGTTACTTTTAGATGTCATTTTATTAAACCAATTGTAGCTATAATGCATCAAGCAATTTCTTATTCACTTCATTAGAAAAAAAATTCTCCTAAACAACGATGTATTTTGGTGAATCCTCGTGGAAACATCAAATGTCATAATCAGGGAACCATAAACTGTCCTCGGATGCTGGAATACAAAGTCTTCGCCACTACATTCAAAGTAATTCCTCACAATAAATGTCAAGCAGACTAGCTAAGGTTGTAGTCCTTGTCCAGATATAGGACAGGTAGTAAAAAAACCAGACAAATCTCAAGCAGACTAGCTAAGCTTGTACAGTTTGTCCAGATATAGGACATTTTAAGTTAATATTGTAAATCATTACAATTTCAATCAAATTATGGGAATGCAAATGCACAAAAAGCAATAGATTACTATCATTAATTGCATGTTACTTTTAAACCAATTATAGCTCTACTGCATCCAGCAATTGCTTGTTCACTTCATTAGAAAGATTTTTGTCCTAAACAACAACGTATTTTTGGTGAATCCTCATGAAAACATCAAATGTCATAATCAGGAAACCATAAACTGTCTCTGAATGCTGGATTACAAAGTCTTTGCAACTACACTTGAAGTAATTTCTCACAATAAATGTTTATATGTATTATGCATGTGCCGGGGTTATATAATGAATATTTCTCATGACAGAACATAAAAATACAACATAATTAAAATCTGAACAACAATCTAAAGTACAATGTCAAACACTGATAGCCAAGCTTCGAGGAAAATATTAGTTGGACTTGTAAAAAGTGGTGCTATAAATGTCAACATAATTCTGAGTAAAAGAAATGCCTGTTAAAGGCAACAAAGAGTTTTGACCACCTAAAACTTTTATACATACAAACACTACTATAATTCACTGAACAGTGAAATGTCAAAGTCTGATAATACTGATTTGTAATGTTTACCATACTGATTATATCAATATGTAAAACATGGTTATAAATTTATCAACACACAACTTTATAATACTACCAAGTATTTGAATCACTCTTCTTTCTTAGTATCCAAGTTGATTAGATCAAAGTTTATCCAGTTAGGTTCTTCTTTTATTAGTGATTGAATGGATTGTAACATCTTAGCGAAGCAAACATTTATTGTACTAAAGCACTAACCTGCTTCTTATCCTGAATGTTCAACGTACTACCAGGGTTGACCATGACAAGAACCCTTTGTTTTAAGATATAGTCATAATATCTTGGAGGTATCAAGTCTATCCAACTGGATGCACAATAATGTTTGATAGTTGGATGGATGGAAAGGAAAGGACCCTGGTTAATTTCTTGGTTGATTGTCCCACTGGAACAATGTTTACTAAATCTGTTGATGCATCTGCACATATAAATGGTGCAGCGCTCTTATGTATATTTTTGGATGAATTCATTCAAGAGATCAAGTGTGCAGCATGTTGCTCAAATCATAATAGATAATGCTGCTAATTATGTGGCCATTGACAGGATGTTAATGGAGAGGCACCCCACATTACTTTGGAGTTTGGACTCCATGTGCCACCCATTGCATCAATTTGATTCTTGAGGATGTGAGCAAAATTTACCATAAGAAGGATGTGATTGATTCAGCTAGGAGCATCACAAAATCTTTATATAATCATGCATATGTTCTTAACCTAATGAGAAAATTCACAGGAAACATGGAGTTGGTGTCTCCTGCCATCACACATTTCACAACTAGCCTCATTCTCTTCAGTCTGACCTCAGTTGTGCTGGAGGTGAAGATGATGTTCATTTCCACTGTGTTATACACTAGTACATTTAGCAAGAAACAGGAAGGGCATGTCATTGCTAGTCTAGTGTACCAAGATTGCTTCTGGGAAGGAGTGGAGGAGGTGTGTAAAGTTACCAAACCTTCGGCAAGGTTCTTCACCTACTTGATGGGGAAAATCCCACAATGAGCTACCTATATGGGGCAATGGATAGAGCCAAAGAAGCTCCCCATTCTTACTATGAGGACTGTTATCCCCATTTTGTGGGATAACTAAGGAGATCATGTCTCGAGGCCCTCAGGTTGCAGATACGGAGTGCCGAGAGACCACATGACCAGCAGTGTCCACTTGCACATATGGAATCCCGCTCTATCACCACATTTTGATCCATTGTCAGCACATCCACCACACCAGCTAGCTTCTGGAAGGCAGATGGGTCTTGCTCAATGCGGTACAAGTCAAGTATTGTGGCAGGTAATCACCCTAATATTTAAGGCATTTAAACATGTTGTATCTGAGCTACTTTTGATTATAGAACGCTTGCTTGGACATTATGCTTTTGACCCTGTTTCACCTTGGTGAGTGTCATAGATTTCCTAGTAAGTGGCCAACCTTTGGGTAAGGTTTGCAACTAGGGGTCCCTTGAGGGGTTATCATACCATTCCCAACCATACTTACCACCTTCCACTCATTACACTCCCATCATATTGTCTTCTTCTAGGCTCTTTGACTTTAGTGACCCAAGAAGGGCATGTACCTCATTTCATGGGAAGAAGGGGTTGAAGGCCCAGAGGGATTGTTGTTGGATAAAAAAGATAAAAGCCTAAATATAGACCTTTTAGATGCTTCGCCCAGGGATCCCCGAGAAAGCAATGAAACGCTTCTCTATAATAAATGGGGGACCTACAAAAATAAATGACAGTGAATGCTTAAGGGGTTAGTTGGAGGATGGGAGGTCTCATTGCAAGCCGGCCTATCATGATCATGGGTATTTAGCAGTATGACATTACTATCATCAAGTCACCAAGCCAGGGTAGTGGCTCTCAATTACACAACTGAGAGAAAGGGGGTCTCATCATGAGCCAGCCTTCTCATTTCTGCGAGGTATTTATGAATGACATTGTTGTTATCTGGACACCAAGCCAGGACAGTGGCCTTCAACTTGTTCCTTAAAACATGAAAGAAATATAAGAATGGCAAGAAGATGGGCTTGGAAAAAGTGCATCGCAAATGAAGGTGCCACACACCCTCTACAAAGGCACCCATAAATGAGATAATACGAGCCATTGCATGTCATGAAACTCATCGACCTATGAAGTCTAAACCCCTTCCACCTCATCATCCACTACATAACCTTGAAAGGTCATCCTCAGGAGCATCCCCTACTTGAGGGCTTTGGTCTACCCAATAGGACTTTTATGACACCCCTCCCATACTTGAACTTGGTCAATTGTATAGGGTTTTTGAGCATTTGTTTAATTTGATGAGTAGTTTTGATGCACATGTTTAGGTACCTTGTTTATTAGATGTGGTTTATAGTTGTCATGATATCTTTGACTTGAGATCTTTGAAGGGCATACCCTTTTGTTTTGCAGGACCTTGCTTGGTGGCCAGTTTTGGGAGAACAAGCCTAGCTTGGGCTTCCATGGGGAAAAAATCCCATAGGTTGGATGTTGCAGGCCCGCACACCGAATCACAAAGACATGCCTTTGGAGGCTTACATGGCATCATGGAGGACCTTATCCAACCCCTATTACCCAAACGAATTTCCTAGGAGAGGAAAAACGTCACCTTTTGAGGCTTGACGTCATGCTTGAGGGGGGTTGGTGGTGATGGAGTTATTGCACATTGACACTTGGCATGTTTTGACTGGAGGAGGCATGGATTGACCCTAGCACATGATGAGGAGGCTCAAGGAGCCCCGACGACCTCCATTTTCTTCTCCAACGATTTGCTCAAAGTGTCAAAACGTCCCCTAAAGGGGTGACATCATCTTATTTTTAGGGTTTCTATCGTGTTAAAGTGAAAATTAAATATTATTATTTGATGCAAGGGGTAAGATAAGGGTTGTTGACCCCTTATTTTATGTTTTACCCTTGCTTGCTAAGTGGACAAACTATGTTTTAAGGTTTTTGTATAAATAGAGATCATGTGAATCTCATTTCATAACATATCTCTCCCATTGTGAGAGGTACTTGGCTGAAATGTTCGCTACTCTTGGGCATTTTCTCTCTCTTTTGCATTTTGTCATGGTTTACTTCGCTATTGGTTGAAGGAAGTGGTGCGCTACCTCTTGTGGAGTGTTTCTCTTGCATATTGGTGGATAAATCTTGGTAAAGTAGAAGTTTCTCTTGTTAATTCTTGCTCTAGGTGAAGGGTTTTATCTTGTTATGGTCTCTTTTTCTTGATTGCAAGGTTAACTAGTTGAATTTCTTGGGGAGTATAAGTGCATACAACCCCACTAAGCTCATCAATAATTGTCTTGGAAATAGTTTGTTGCTTAAGGTAGTGCTAGGAGAAGTAAAAGGGTTTACACCCTCCTAGCATCTTCCTAGTTAGCGTTACTTGCCTTGGGGAGTAACAGGGTTTACACCCCCAAGGAAGTAGTATTGTTAACTCTCTCTCTTTGACTCCATAACCCAATAGTTAAAGCACTAATCATTTACATTTTGCATTGGAGAAATAAAATTGTTGCAATGGGATACGTGAAAACATGAGATTATCAAATTGTTTAATTTGCAATCTCTTCTCGACGGTCTAGGCTTGTCATAGCCACTAGGGAGTTTCAATTGGTCAAGTACTTCTTGTTGCTGTTATAAAACTTCATCTACAGCCATTAGGGCTGCAGAAACCCTAACACTCCCTCACTTATAACTTGCTTTTCAACCGTCAGAATTTGCTAAGAATTTGCCACATTAATCTACTTGGTCTAGCGCAACTTTTGGGTGGATTCTTTGTGAGATTTTGGGGTTGAATATCTTGCTGTAATAACTTGTTTGTTACAGACATAAGGCTGATTTATCTTTGCTGCAGAAAGTGTTTATAACAGCCTTACCTTTTATGCTAGTATCTTGGTCTTTGAATCTTGAGTTTCACTAGTGTTTAGCTAATTTATCTCTTGCATCTCTTACTTGATTCTAGCACTTGTTTAGTAGCTTATTGTGCCATTCCATTGCTGATATATATTGTTACTAACTGCTGCTATTAGAGACAGCAAGATTAACTTGCTTGCCCAATTGATATATTGCATGGTATACTTGGTCTTCCTTGTGTCTCGGGCAGATACTATTTCTTTGCAAGTCACTCAAGGCTTTGGCAACTTCAAACAACCCTCAAGACTCATAACCAAGCTCCCTTTTCCATCTAGCAACCTGACCTATAAGAGCATTTGTTCATACATCACACTTTCCACCTCATTTCCCCCTAGGGTCACCGGGATTCCCTCCTTGAGGTGATTCTATCATCTCTAAAGTGATGGGAACACCTGCCTAAAGTGACAGTGGGTAGGTGCTCTCTTAGTTGTCACCATTTGGTGGTTGGGTCAGGCTTTGCCCAACCTACAACTTGTGCAATAACAAGGACAAGGGTGATCTTGGATATGAAAAAAAAGTAATGATCTGGCATTTGATTGTTGAATAATGGAACAGTATGATCCATCATCCCATTCATGCAGCAAGACTCTTCCTCAACCCTCTTTCTCTTGCTCGTGTGATTTTACTTTTAATGGCAAGGTTATGGAAGGATTCCTTACCTGTCTTTAGAGGACGGTGCCTAATCCGATCAATTGCTCAACCATTACAATAGAGATGGAGAAGTATAGGTTGGTCACTGGAATATTTGGCTTTGACATGGTTATCCATGAAAGGAAGACTACAATGCCAAGTAAGCAATTTAAGTTTTAATTACAGATTTTGATGCTTTATTTTGTTTTATTTGTTTTCTTTTTTTCCTATCTTCTACTAGATGGAAATGTTATTTAAGTCTTTTCTTTTTTCTTATTTATTCTAGATGTTTGGTGGAAAAATTATAGTGGAAAAGCATCACTTTTGAAGAGATTTGCCATTTTGTGTATTTAGCTAGGCTTGTAGCACTTCAGGTTGTTGTTGAAAATGGTGTACGCTTCACTTTAGGCCACATCTGACCTTATGTTATAAACATTATTATATTTATAGGTATGGTGAAGGCCAACATTGTACACGTAGGCTCATAACCCCACTTGGGAAAAGCGCCCTACCTCTTAAGTTGTGTATAAATACACAACTCTCATATCTAATTTATGATCATGTGATTCTTTTTTCATCTTAATAAAGTGATTTCCCTAAGGGCACCTATTCAAGTGTTGCGCTCTCTTGTGCTTGGGTTTATTTCTCACTCTAATGGACTTGATATTGGGTTCACTCACTCTCTAGGGTTCGTTGCTTTTCATTTATTTCTCTTCAAGTCTTGTGGCACCCTACGGTTGGTTTGTTCTTCTCTTCAATGCAAAATTTGGGTTTGTGTTGGTTCTATTCAATTCCCTTGCTATTTCTTGTGAATCTCAACATGGTGTCGAAGCAGCTCTGAATCTTACATACTCAATTCAACTACTAATCTAAATATTTTTGGCTAGTGGCATCGCTTAAGGCTTCTTTACAACTATGGTGTAACACCCTGTTTCCCCCAGTTTGTAAAAATAACTATACTGGCCAAGAACTGTGGCAAACCCAAAAATGTGAATGTGTGATGTGAATGGACCTTGTGAAAAAGGTCGATGAATGTGAATAATATTATGAATATATATTGCAGGACTGGTGAGAGGGGATATGCTGAAAAAGAGATCACGATGGCTAGAGAAAGGTGGTGGAAGGCACCTGGAATGGTGGCGTTAACTTCCACCGAAACCAATACCGTATTTGGACTTCACTGGCCCAGAGAACCAAGAGCGGCTCGCTGGCCCCGAATTAAATGACTCGTCAGGATTGGTAGGTAAAGGGCTCCTCATGAGTAATGAGGGATGGGGGTGAACCGCCCATCCATAGAGTCCTCAGACCTGACCACTACGAGGAAAATCGTGCCACACGCAACCTCGCCGAACAGAGAAAAGGCAGGAAGTGTGGGCGATCAAGGGCAGACGCAAGGGAAGGAAGAAGGAGAACTCTGGAAAAATACAGAGTGAGTGATAGCGGAGAAGAAGGAGAGTAACCTTCATTCTCGGTCACTGACAAACAGAGACGCAATCTCGCAGCATCGTGGTCTCAGCTCGGGGGTGGCTAGTGGTAAATCCGTTGGGAGTCGTTGAGCCTACGGTTGGGTGGAAACGAGCACCCCTCTCAGCAGTTGCAATCACACCTGGTGTTATTTCTGATAAGTGTTTTATATCCTGTATCTTGAAGTTTATATGTTGATATATATATGTTCATAGTTTGTGCAATTTACGAATGGTTTGAGCATAAGACTGTCTGTGTGGTGTTTTGACCAGAAATGGTGGTTGCATGCTTATAATGGAAAGACCATGTATGGCTTATGTTTTACGAATTGCTATTTATATGCGTACCGATCTAAGTCAGACTTCAAGTCTGCTCTCGGGAGATTGTTCCTGTGTTTGTCCTACCTGATGCCTTGGATAGATTTCCTCCCGAAGGCATCCTTTTGAGACCACTCCCTTACCTTAGAGAAGACCTTCCAGTCTGGTCTTCAAAACCTGGTGTAAATTACCTGAGGACCCAAAGAAGGATGTTAGAGGTTAAGTCTCAAAACCTTGTACGAGGGAGAACGATCCTCGTAGACCTCAACATTTCGGCATTTCGGCACCCAGAGTATCTAGGTGTGAGTTTTCTTGCACTTGTGAGTCCCGAAACCTCGACCCGCGAAATCCCGAAACGGGAGCGTGTGGATAAGAATCGATTGATGGACGAGATCCTGTCGGAGGATCCGCTGTCATTCACGACCATTAGATTGGAGGAAGAGACGATGTCGTTAAATGCCTTAACCCCTTCTCCTTTATCTTCGTGAGTAGCGAAGAAATCGGGACCGTAGATCCCCAAGGTCCGTGGGAGTATCTGGACCGTTGGTTTTTCCACGTCCAGGGAGCAGTGGGAGAGTGCACAGCGCGGGACAGATCTGAACCGTCAGATCTTAGTTAGAAAACCCGACAGCCGTTGGATCTGTCAGGAGATGCATGAGGGTTAAGCCCTCGTGAACAGAGGCGAAAGTCCTGAAAGAGGAGTTGGTATCGGGATTTCGACATTCGGGAGTTCGGGGATCCTGAGGACAAAGGTCTGGACACTTGACATCAGAAGTTCTGAATTTGCGAAAGGATCGGAGCCGTCCGTCTGCGGAAGGACGCGTGTCGCGAGATCATCCACCTCGGAGACTCGGGCATCGGGACTCACAGAGGTGAGCGTCTAGACTTTGCGAGTTGTGAAGTCGCGAAAGAATCTGAGTCGTCCGTTGGAAGGAGGACACGTGTCACGAGATCCTCTCTATCGAGGATTCGGACATTGGGAGTCAGAGGAGGAAGTCTCTTGACTTCGCGAGTGGTGAAGTCGCGAGAAGATCAGAACCGTCTGTCTGAGGAGGATAGGTGGCAGAGATCGAGGGATCCCGCAAACTCGGGGGTTCGCAAGGTGAGAGCCCAGGAGTTGGGTGCTCCAAGTCACGAGTGGAGAAATCGCGAGGAGCAAGGATCACCGTTGGATCCAGGTCACGAGAGGATCGTTGGATCAGAGCCTCATCGCACGTATCGCGCATTCGGAGGTTCAAAGGTTGAGAGGACCTCTTCTCGACATCAGAAGTCGCGAAGTGTCGAACGCCAGGCACGAAGGAACACATGGCAGAACCACAAAGTGGGGCCCGTATGATTGACAGGTGGACACGCGTCGCCTGGAGAAAGGAGTTAACACTCCGTTGACTTCTCGCATCTCGGGGATTCGCGGGATAAGAGCATGAGTGCTCAACCTTTCGACTTGCGAAGTCGTGAAGTTGCGATGGGAGCTAGCGCTTAGCCTAGCCATTGGTCACACACAGAGGGCGCTGATAGAAGGGAGCTATACCCATTACGTGATTTCGGATATCGTGAATTTGGGAAGGAAGAATCAAGAGTTTCGACTCGCGAACTCACGAGATTGCGAGTTGCGACAAGCGCCTTCGGGAATAGGCCTTGGTCATAGCGCTGTGGTCGCTCGGAGAGGGTGGAGCTCGCGCCTAGTGCTGATTGCACAGGGGAGTTTCTGAAAGGACCTGTGGATCGATTGGAAGAAGATTCCAGTTGGGAATCAAAAGGGGTCGCTTCGGCTCATAAAAGAAACTGAACGATCCTTAAGACTGGGAGGTTGCGCAGAGACTCTGTCGAGGTAGAGGTGGCGTCTGCAGCCTGTGCTAAGCTCCGTAGGTTTTCGGGGATTCTGTCCCTCGAGAAAAGGCGAAAAATTTATTACGCCGCAGCGGGTGTGTTACATATGGAGCTAGGGTTTTCAATCATCTCTTTTTCTAGGGTTTCCTATGTTTTCTCCTAGGGTTTAAACTCAATCATCTCCATTTTAGGGTTTCCTAGGGTTTAAATCCTACTACAAGACTAGTGCACTTTTTCCAAGGTTTAAACCCTCCTTCAAGGCCATCACACCCTTTCTAGGGTTTCCTAGGGTTTAAAATTTCCTTCAAGGCCAATGCTCTCTTCCTTTGTTATGCAGCAAAAAGGTGGCACACTATAGATTTTTTCCAATAGAAGTTGATACCTCTCTTTCTCTTGGCCTATCTAGGCCAACTTCTAAAGACTTTACAAAGGCTTCTTCTTCTTTGAACCTATTGTTGAAGTGACTAGGTAGACTAATGTTGAGGATACCTTATTGTTGACTCATATGGATCATATCCTACAAATCTTCTTTTATACTTGTGCTAGAGGTTTCCTTCACTAGCTTGTGGAATTGTATCGGTGTCAAAGATATGACATTGAAGGGGGTTAATATATAATGTCTTCTCTATGGAGCCCATATCCAGCATTTAAGCGGGATGTCAATCTTGCGATGTAATGTCTTCTCTTTTTTGGCCCCCTATTCAAATTAAGGGGGGATGTTGAAAATAGCGGTGTAATCTTCATTTTCAGCGATGATCAACCTTATATTGAGTTGTATTTATACACCCACTCTCATTTGTATTTCGGCTACAGACGACCTTATACTCAATTGGGTATCTATACAGCCACTCTCATTTGTATTTCGGACACGAATGACCTTATACTAAGTTGGGTATCTATACACCCGTGACCCAATATCATTTTATTTTAGCCACAACCTGCATTATATTGAGTTGGGTATTTATACACCCACTCTTATTTGTATTCATCATTTTTCTCCATAGTCCCATGTTCAGCACAAGGAGGGATGTTGAAAATGGTGTAAGCTTCACTTTCAAATCATTATTATATTTCTAGGGTTGGCTATAGTCAACCTTCTACACATGGGCTCATAACCCCTCTTGGGGAAAGCGACCTACCTCTTAAGTTGTGTATAATCACACAATTTATGATCATGTGATTCTTTTTCATTCTTAATAAAATTATTTTCCTAAGGACATCTATCAAGCATTGCACTCTCTTGTGCTTGTGTTTATTTCTCTCTCTAGTGCACTTGTTCTAGGGTTCAATCTTTGTCTAGGGTTGTGCTCCTCTTAGTTGATATCTCTTCAATTTTTGCATTGCCCTAGTGTTGGTTTGTTCTTCTCTTTATTTTAGAATTTGGGTTTTTGTTGGCTCCATCTGATTCTCTTACTATTTCTTGTGAATCTCAACAATTGCAAATGCAGTTGGAGTGTATTTGAAAAAATACACAGAAAGAAGTCAACAGGTTAAAAATTCAATTTGTTATGACCCTCTAATATGATTGATATACACTTCGCATGATCCTCTCTTTATGTGACTCTCAAGGTTCATTACATTAATACAACCCTCTAAAAGTTAGAATGTTAGTGCCTTAATAGTATGGTCTACGTCTACTACAATCTTCGGTTGTGGGTAACATGGATTGAGAAAACATCTACTATGGACGTCATTTTTGTGGATGACATTGACACCACGACTGAGTGGTTGGTGGAGGTTGGAAGGCCTTTTATGGATGCACTTGAGTGGTTAGAGGAGGATGACCAAGAGGAGGTGGCAATGTAGGATGTTCTAACTCCTAATGTCGTTAGAGGATGAGGAGAATGACAAGAAGGAGAGTCAAGGGCCTACCTCAATGCCACTACCTATGTCATAGATTGAGATAGCTACCAATAGATGTTCACCCCGGGCTAGAGGACCTTCTTCTAGAGGACAACCCATTACCATTGCATGTAAAAGGGGCAGATCGAATTGATTGTAGATTAATCATTGTAGATTACTAATGAGATACCTTTATGATATTTTTTATGTAATTTTGTATTGGCTATTCAATTTTGAGTGTTGACTAGACAACTATCACAATTAATGTGTTAAGCATCATTTGAAATCTTATACATCTTATATATCAATGTTCTTTTCATATTTTTGTGGCATGTGATCATCTAATGTTGTTAGTATACAGAAAAATGAATATATTTTGTATCTTTTGATTTTGTCTTTTTTGTCAATATTTTCCACAATTTAATGTACTAAGTTCTTGACCCATGGATATTTTTTTTCCAATTTCAAAAGTCTAAGATTGTAAGGCTTGTCAATGAACTTTTGGAAGTTAGGATCATAACTCCTAGTAAGAACCTCGATGTTACAATAATTGTCATGGCGAGGAAAATGGATGGCTTACAACCATTGTATTGATTATAGAGTACTTAATCATATCATTATCAAGAATAAGTTCCCTCGTGCCTCTCATAGATGATTTGATGAACGAGCTACAACATGCCAATTTTTTAAAGACTGAACTTCATCTAGGCTATTACCAGATAACTATATGACTCCAGGGCAACAAGAAGACTACACCCAGAACTCATCATGGCCATTTCCAATTTTGAGTGATTCCATTCCTTATTTGTAATGCCCCTACTTCATTTTAGAGGTTAATGAATGACCTACTTGGTGAGAATCTGTACAAATATCCCTGCATCTACTTACAACATGGCTCCCTTCTTATTAAAGAGGCTATTCAATATGTGCATACATGTCCATATGTCGGTCATGTGCGTTTTCACAAAAATTCTAGAAATGTCTCCTCCAACTTTTACTTCTTGAAAATGAAGTCTAATATAGAGCAATTTGTGGTTGAATGCAACACCTGTCAACATGATATGGTGGAATTTGTTCCTTATCTTCCTCCTATCTAGCAATCCCCAATCAAAAGTGGGAAGAGCTATCCATGGACTTCATTATTGGTTTACCACTCTCTACAGGTAATAATGTTCTCTTTGTGGTAGTCAATTATTTAACCAAGTATGTTCATTTCATTCCCTTGATTACCAAGTTTACAACTTCTAGGGTTGTTGATTTATTCTTTAAGCATGTCTATAAGATCCATGAACTGTCTCACCGCATTATTAGCAATAGGGACCTAAAGTTTCTAAGTCACTTTTGTCAAGTACTTTCAAATTAGCAAGGGCCACATTCAATATGGGCATTGTCTATCATTCTTAAACAAGAGGGAAAATAAAGTTAACAAGTGCTTGGAGGGATATCTTTGGATGTACATCGATGATTAGCAAGGAAAATGGATATGGTGGTTGCATCTAGGAAAATGTTGGTACAACACTAGATATCACTCTTCCACCAAAATGACCTCCTTCAAGACACTATACAAGTAAGAACCCTATTCATCCACAAACTCAGTCATTCAAAATGTTAAAGTAACTGTGGTAGCCAACACACTACAAGAAATACAAAACATCTTCAACACCCTAAACAACAACTTGTCCATCTAAAAAGTTGAAGTCCTTGTTGTAGTTGACACACTACAAGAAATGTATAACATCATTAGCACACTAAACAACAACTTGTCCATGGCAGCAAATAGAATGAAACAAGAAGTTGATCTACATCATTCAAAATGATAGTTTGATATTGGAGATATGGTCTTTGTTCGACTACAACCATAGAAGAATACAACTGTTCAGCAACAAGGAAAAAACAACCTTCAACCCAAGTCCTCTTGCCCATACAAAGTGCAAGCAAAAGCTGGGGAGGTTGCATATGCACTAGACATTCCCAATAAGGGATGACTCCATGCTGTCTTCCATATCTCTTATTTGCAAAAAAGTTGGGAAGCAAGATAGTAGACCAAACATAGATACCTCTCATAGATGAAGCCAAGCTCACATTGTAGCATGTGGGCATTCTTGAGGTCAATGTGAGAAACCTACATAAATGGCATATTACAGACCACAAGATTAAACAGATGCATCTCCCAAAGGGTGAAGCCACATGGGAGTTCGAAGAGTTTTGGTAGAACGTCCAAAATTGCACATGTTGTGATGGACCACTCTTCATTGGTAACCATCAACTAAAAGAAAAACCCCCTTTCTCCTTTACACTTTAGATATAATTATGTGTTTAATACACTTGGTTGAAATACTTGTTGAAATAAATGTTTTGGGGTTCTGATCTTGCTCTATATTCTTCAAGTGACTTATTCATATCGTGCACCACTCATTTACTTCACGCAAACTCGTCAAAAATCACTCTAGAGGACCAAAGGTGGGTTCAACTGCAAAATTTGGGTGGTATGGTGCTGCAAACAGATCCAGAGGCATGTTTCTACATCTTTCAAGCTATACAACACACTTTGGACTTATATTGGGACAGAAATGTATCTTTTCAATTTCTGTCGCAGTTTTTCAGCATTGGCCTTTATTGTTTGATTTTCAGCTTTGAGAGAAAAAAAATTATAGGGGGGAACATGTGTTGTGTACCTAACCATGGCATACCTATTAGGTATTAGACACTATGTACATGAGTCATTTTCTGTGTATGCTCTTAATTTTTGTAATATTGTTATATTTGTAAAAATGCCACTTTTCTATGATAAAGGCCTAATGACTCTTATTAGTGACTCAACCTTTAAGTTGGGGTTCTATTAGGAGTCTTTCCTAACTAATGGTATAAATAGGGGTTTGCCATTTCTCACATGTATCCCATCTCATATCATCAACACAATCAACCAGAATACTATTGTTTCTTGGAGAAGTCTTTCTTTATTACTTGGATTTGTAAGTGCAATCCAACCCTGGGAGTGCAAGTGCTCCTACTCTTTCTTTTTTCTTGCTCTTCATTTATGGTTCAATTTTAATTATTTCAACAGAAGCAACTGTAGTTCCATTTCAGGTATTGGAACACTGCATAATTTTGTGGTCTTGATTTCGTGTTGATGTGCGTCAACACGTTGAATTAACTCCTCGACATGTTTCAGATGCTCACCTTATCAAGGCTCTAATACCATCTTAGTAATTGCCTACAACAATAGAAAGAAAATATGTACCAATAATGAGAGAGAAGATAAGATAGTTTCATCAATGCCCTATTAGCAATAAGAATGAATTTCTCCAAATTCATCTTAGTCATTTGACATCAATGGTTCACAGATACATTAGAAAATATTAGAGGTCAACGGTTTGTGGATACATTACGTGATGAACTTATCATCAAAAGTTCATCATTTAGCATCAATGGTTCATGAGTGCTAAAGTCAAACTCAGCACATGTCGTAGGTTTTCATTGCTCAGTATTAAAGATAGGAGAGGGTTCTTGAAAGTGGTCTTTATAGCAGCTATCTTTAGAGAGCAGGTTACATGCATACTAATACATAACTTGATAGATTTTTACAATTCAGCAGGTTTCCCCGTGCTTGCATTTCACGCGTAACACTTGGCATAGACATGTGCAGGTGAAGACTCCATAAGGGTAAAATAAGATTTTCAAGATTCGTTTTCTTGGAAGTTTTCTAGTTTTAGAAAATCCATCTTTCTTGAAATTTGACCACATATCTGGATACCCTTTATGGAGATATTCACAGGATTCAATTTTGGTGGCAATTGGTAAAAGTCAAAGTTCGATCAAAATTAGGGTTTCTATTCTTGGAAAAGTAATTACTAATTATACTTTTTGATACCCTTTATTGACTACATGTGGTCCAAATTTGGTGATGACCCAAGACCATGAAAAATTAGGTCAAAATTAGGGTGTTGATATTTTGGGATTTGCTCAGTTTTTGGGTACCCTTTTTGGTGAACACCATGGGGGTCAAATTTCAAGTCATTTCAAAAAACTCAATTTTTTTGTCAAAATTAGGGTTTCAGTGAATGCTAAAAATAATAGGTACTCTGAGATCACCCTCCTCATAGTGGAGTTGGGCTTCCATTTTCATAAGATTCCAAGCGCTTTGATATTTTCAATTCAAAGTAATTTTTGCAATAGTGATGAGCATCCCAATATTTCTAGAATGTGTTATTTTATGATGATCATTTGACCTCCAAATATGATCAATTTCAAGATTATTTGACCAAATAACTAATGCGCCCTAGTTGAGAAATTGGTAGATTGCTTGGAGATAAGGTAAAATAAGATAAGATAAGTTTATTAATGTCCAACAAATGACCAAAGGTAGGTCAACATGATTGCTCAGTACATAAGTGGTGATACAAAGTGGGAGTGTGAAGGCCACTCTTGTAAAAGCAAGAATCAATACTACACTAAAAGATTTAAGCACAACTGTCACAATGCCAAAAAATAAATACAATGCTCTAGAGCCAAGTACAATGGAAAGAGCCTTAATCCTCCAAATGCATGCCTTCAAACAAAGGAGAGAGGGGGTCTTCTTTTAATTCAAAAGCAAGGCCCTCCGACCATCCGAGGCCAAAGCAAAGAAACTTTGTAGAGAAAATTGGTCGAAGGAGATGGATCCGATCTGAGGGATGTCTCTCTATTAGGATGAGGTGACCTACTATCGGGAGCTAGTAGAAGGGGTTTCCTATCATCTGGCGTGAACTATCTCGAGACCCCATACAACAACTCCACCTGGGTCTCCTTGTCAGTGGTTGGGTTTCCTCCCAAGGACTAACAAATATGGAAGCTAGAATGGTGGTGCACTCTACCTACCTCTTGGTGCCCCTATCTGTGAGCACCAAGCAGAAAGTTGTAATCCTTTGAACAGTGTCTTGTTGAGGGGGGGTAGAGTGTATGAGCTCTAAGCCTAATGGCTTCTCCCAAGTATAAGGCCATGCAACACTGGTCTGGATAACAGAAAAAGGTGAAGAGGGAATTTTGAAACTCCCTAAACAAGTAATGGAACCGACCACAACTCATAGTAACGGGGACCTTTGAAAATAAAGTATTCCTATATCTCTGTCTCCTATATATGGCATATCCAACATAAGCTATCCTGTCATGGTATATGGTGCTCAACTTCCACCCAAAGTTGATGAGAACCCACTATAAACTGGCCTAGGTGGGTCATAAATCCATGCATCCAATATCGAATCATGCAAAGGGGCCGCACTGTGAGACCATCTCTAAGCTCCAGGAAGTGCACTGCAAAAAAGGCCATCTTGGGTCTCAAAACCTAAAGGGGGGCGATCCAGGTGACCTGGATATACTGTCTATAAATATCCTCCCTAATAATCCCATTCATCTCCTACTTATTAGACAAGAGTTCACTGACTATAAACATCCAAAGAGTATCTATTTTTGGATAATATGCTTTATTTTTTAGTTTGGCTTGGTGTGCACTTCAAGTCTATTTTCAGTTTGACTTGCCTTTCACTCCAAGTAAACTTTTGGCCAAGTTGACTTCTTAACCAAGAAATTCTATTAAGAACATGAGGGTGCATTACTTGAGGAGGTGTCATTGTCTTTAATTTTGACACCATATGATCTATTATCAACTCTATGAGGAGTGCACCCTACTCATGAGGTGTTTGGTTGGACTTACTTGCACATCACTTTAGTTCAATTTACTTTAGTAGGCATCACTTCAGTTCAATTCAATTCAATGAACTTGACTTCACCTTGACTTGCACATTACTTCAGTTCAATTCAATTCAATGGACTTGACTTCTTGATTTGCACATTACTTCAGTTCAGATTGACTTTTGGGCCATGAACATGCTAGCTGCTATTTTGGAATTGTTTGGCCTTGAAGCAAAATATATTCAAGGAAAGAAGGGCTACCTTCATTCCAAGTATTGGCATCACTACATTCCGAGCAAAGGTTCTAAAGAACAAGTCATTACATAATACTATCTTGAAAGGTTGGAATGATGAATACTATTCAGTCTCTTGAATTTTGGATGGGGTCTGAAATTCTATTTTCTCCATGATGTTCAATGAGGTTGGAACCCCTCTCAAACATCTTGGAACTATTAATAATAATATAAAAAATTTAAGTGAAAGGCTAGTGGTGCCCCCTCATATGATGTGGTGAAACTACATGGGAAGCTAGTAACTGAGCCACCTTCCACGGATGTGGCATTCTAGTTCACATGAGCACTCTCGCTCATCTCATTTAGATCTAGACTCATTCTTTCCAGTTCTCCTTCAGTTCTATGATGATCTCACCTCACAATGGTCATTACTCAATTTTCCTCAGAAGCCTCATCCATGGCATATCAGTTCCTATCTCTTACACCTCAGATGACATATGCACTTACAGATGGTACACTATGCTTTCACACACATGGTGATGTGTTAAAATATTCGATGTGCTCGTTTCACCATAGACAATATCACAATAATATCACCCAACCATAGGCACGCAAGCACCCCTGAGCACCGTAACCTTTGACAAATAGAATGATTCCAGAAGCAGCACTAGACCCAAGAGAGAGCACACCTTTCTCCAAAGATAGCGCACCAAGCAGAAATTCCCAAACCACAGACCAAGACCAATACCCAACTGCAATCGTTGCAGTTGCACTCCTCCTCTAGACTTGCGCACCACTTGACTTGAGTGTGAGTGTGTCCAAATGAACTCAAGCGCCCTCTATTTATAGTGCTATTTGTCCACTGTCTAGGCTAACTTCTTCTTTTGGAGGGTAATACTTTAATATTAATTCTTTTACTGAGCCAACTTGTCTTCTAGGGTTCTTACACATCTGTTTAGGGTTTCTCTAGCTTCCGGAATATTCTAATCTAGTCAGAGGTTACACATGGAGGTCGATACCTCCCACAGCTACCATAATATCAACACTCCCTCCAAGTTAGGGAGGTATTAACTGTAATGGTCTCAAACACATCCATCCATTTCCCATGGTATGGGCAAGGCTCACATAGTCTTGCAGACCGTTCTACAGGTAGGCAACATCATAGCCACACAGGCTATCTCATGATCACGCAGATCAAGTCACGAGCATCATCATCACTATCAGTGTCATCTGATAGCATCCTTGCATCAAAATATATCATCATCTGCATCATCTCTCGAGGTCATACTCCATCTGAGTAATCGGGCATGATGCTGAATAAGTCATGTGTTGGACTTAGCGCACTCAACAGAGTGTCTCACATAAGTCACTCACTCAACAGAGTGATACAGGGACCATTATTCTAATCCGGACATACGTCCTAGAAGAATGATTGTCCCAACAAAGGTTGAATGCCCCGTAATGGGTTACAAGAACTATCCTCTCCACTGTATCATCTCTAAGCCTTACTAGCATGATGTGAATGCATCATATCTAAGTTATACTGGCATGATTGTCCCAACAAAGGTTGAACGCCCCGTAATGGGCTACAAGAACTATCCTCTCCACTGTATCATCTTTAAGCCTTACTAGCATGATGTGAATGCATCATATCTAAGTTATACTGGCATGATGTGGAGTATCATCTACATCATCTCTAAGCCGCACTAGCATGATGCGAATGCAGCATATCTAAGTTGTATCAGCATGATGTAGATCAATGTCTCTGCATCATCTCTAAGCCGTACTAGCATGGTGTCAATGCACCATCTCTAAGTTGTATTAGCAGATGTGAGTCATCTGCATCATCTCTAAGTTGTACTAGCATGATGTTACCGCATCATATCTAAGTTGTACTAGCATGATGTGACTCAGACATATGCATCATCTCTGAGTTGTACTAGCATGATGTGTCTCAAGACATCTGTATCATATCTAAGTTGTACTAGCATGATACAGATCAACAATCTGTCAACCTGGACCATTCTCCATAGGGAGAATGTTTGTCCACCAACACACTGACTATCCATGATGCCATGTATTAGCACTCCCTCCCAACCGAGAAATTCATCTCCTCCTTTTCAACCAATGGAGCAATCTCAACGAGTCCCAGCTTGTCCCTCAACTATGCAAACTTTATCTTGGACAGAGGCTTCGTCAAAATATCAACTATCTGCTCATCGGTGGAGATGTACTGGAGAATCCCTTCTCCCTTATGGACTTTATCACGGAGAAAATAGTACTTGATCTCAATGTGCTTCAACCTGTCATGGAACACGGGGTTCTCTGAAATCTTCACAGACCTCTGATTATCACAATATATCACAGTCGAATCCAGCACTTGATCAAATAGTCCAGAAACCAGCTTACGAAGCCATACTGCTTCCATACAAGCATCACAAGCTGCAATATACTCGGCTTTTGCAATGCTAAGTGCAACAGACTTCAGTTTCCTGCTAGCCCATGATATCATAGCAGAGCCCAAACTTAAATATATACCAAAAGTACTCTTTCTGTCATTTGCACTCCCTACCCAATCTAAATTAGTAAATCCATGCAGTTGTACGTCACTGTTTAAGGCATATCTCAAACCATAGTTTAGCGTCCCACGAAGATATCTCAAAATGTGCTTTGCAACTATCCAATGCTCATGTCTAGATTCCACCTGGAACTAGCTCAACGTGTTCACAGCAAAGCAAATGTCCGACTAAGTATTAATCAAATACATTAATCAACTGTCGGTATAGGGACGAGTCTACTGGATCAAAATCAGAGTCTGTCAACTTCCTCAGATTTGTCACCATGGGAGTTGCCATGGATTTGCAATCCATCATCCCAAACTTCTGAAGGATCTTTACAACATACTTCCCTTGCCCTAGGGAAGATTTCACCACGCTTTTGCCATACTTCTAGTCCCAAATAATAATGCATAAGACCAAGATCCTTCATATCGAATTCAGAGGCTAGCTCCCTCTTACACTAAATAATGAGAGGCTTTGCACCTATCAGAAACAAATCATCAACATAAAGTAGTAGGATAATGGGTGCATCATTCACAACCTTGTAATAAAGGTTTGGATCAGCATAGCTCTTGGAAAATCCAAATCTCGTCAAGTAACTGTCAATTTGTGCATACCAAGCTCTTGGAGCTTGCTTGAGTCCATACAAGGCCTTCTTTAATCTGCATACATGGGTTTTTCTCGAGTGTACCTCAAAACCTTGAGGTTGCTCTATGTATACTTCTTCCTCAATTACTCCATTGAGAAAAACGGTCTTTACATCCATCTGATGTAAACTCCAACCCATGGATGTTGCAAGAAATATGATGGCTCTAATAGAGGTATATCTGGCAACTGGAGCAAAAGTCTCATCATAGTCTTCTCCCTCCTGCTGGGAGAACCCTCTAGCCACGAATCTTGCCTTGTATTTATCGATACTCCCATCTACTTCATGCTTTATCTTGTAAACCCATTTTGAAGTGACTACAGACTTTCCTTCAGGTCTAGACACAATTTCGCAAAAATAATTTTTCATGATGGATTGATATTCTTCCATCATAGCTTCCTTCCACTCTTTCTTCTTGACTGCTTCTTCAAATGTGGAAGATTCTGCATTGACAAGACTTGTCATGAGTGTCACATAACTAGAGAATCTTTTGGGCCTCTTGCTCTCCCTAAAGGTGCCATTGGGAGCTTTATGTCTTTCTACTTCCTATAAGGTGGATTCTAGCCATGTTGGTCGTTTTTTGTTCTTGGGTACAACAACTGGTTCTACAGGTTCAAGTGGTTGGTCTGGTTCTTCATTGGGATGTTCTAGAGAACATGTACTCTCTTCCTTGGGATCTTCATGTTCTTCTTCATCATTAGAGGACTCTATGGAATCTTCTATAGATTTCTTGAAGGCAATATTTTCATCAAAAGTTGTGTGCCTATTGATTTCAATCTTCTGTTGACCTAGGACATAGATTCTGTAAGCTTTTGATGTATCACTATATCCAACGAATATGCCCTTCTTTCCTGAAGGTTCCAACTTCTTCCTTTTGTCCTTGGGAACATGGGTATAGACAGGACAACCAAAGATTCTTAAGTGTTCCACACTTGGCTTCTTTCCGGATAAAGCTTCTTCTAGAGTCATGTTCTTCAATATACGATGAGGAATTCTATTCTGAATATATACGGATGTCATAGTTGCTTCTCCCCATAGAAACATGGATAGATTATGGTCATTCATCATTGCCTTAACAGATTCTTCAATGGAAATCGTTCTTTCTTTCTGCCACACCATTATGTTGAGGATTATGTGGGACAATTAGCTCCCTCCTAATCACTGTCGCTTTACAAAATGCAACGAGCTCCTTGGAGGTGTGTTTTCCTCCATTATCAGATCTTAGCGTCTTGATCTTCTTATTTGTCAAGTTTTCCACTTCAACTTTGAATTCTTGGAACTTGCCAAATACTTTGTCTTTCGTCTTTATCAAGTACATCCAAGTCTTTCTTGAGAAGTCATCTATAAACGTTACATAGTAAAGAGAGCCTTCTAGAGACTTCACTAGCATAGGACCACATACCTCTGAGTGTATTAGATCCAAGATCTCCCTGGATCTATTCTCACTGCTTGGGAATGGCTTCTTAATATTCTTCCCAAATGCACATCCTCTACAAACACCTTCTTGTATTGATTGTAGTTTTGATATGCCTACAACCATTTGTTGAGATTTGGATACCTTGGAAAGTGGTCCCCATGTGCTTATGAGTCTCTAAGCACAAAGGGGGAAGACTTTTACCCTCATACTTTACTTTATGATTCTAATTTCACTTTGACTTAGGAGTTTTAAGTCAAAAGTG
>ML777238.1:116244-131178 GCA_009831015.1 Picea engelmannii
TAAAGTTCAAGATCTAGAGGTAGTGTTATGTGTTTTAAGTTATATTGCATGTGCTAACATTGAGATAAGAAAACACTTGCAAGGGCACCTTAAAAGAGCACTTAACCTATAAAACATTGAGCAGAAAGTAACATGACAGTTTGCTGTCCTAAAACAGCGAAAGAAGACATCAAAACAGTTGAAACTTAGAGTCATACTAAGGTCAAGGACAGACCTTAGATGGCAGCCTCATAAGACCTCAGAATTTCAACACCATTTGCTTTAGAGATGGCAATGCTTGATAATGAAGGTGAGCATACCTTCTATGCCATAACTCACTAGGATTGAGTTCATCATGTACAAGAACTTGAGCATTCTGACCTAGGAGTTTATACAATCTTCCTTCACGTATCCCAATGACTCTAGCATCTTCTATTTTTGAATCTTTAGACCATACAAGAACTTTTCCATCAACAAAGACTATTCTATCTCCTTTGTCTTCCAAGCAAGAAATAGATACTAAATTCTTTTTCAAACCAGGAACATATAAAACATTGTTAAGATGAACATTGTTACCTAATTCCATTTTGTTAGAAGCTTTTCCAATTCCCTTGACTACATAAGAGTTATCGTCTCCAAGTTCCACTTTATGAGAGGTTTCATTTTCCTTCATGCTTGAGAGATTTTCACGATCACCAGTCATATGTCTTGAAGCTCCACTATCGATCAACCACATGTCGTCTTCAAGAGATCCTGTAAGACCTGAGTAGTACAAGAAATCAGTTTCTTCATGCTTGGCTTTCTTTGAAGGTTCTTCATCATTGGCAGCTAACGCATGGTGTCTTTCCTTTCTCTTCTTTGCTAGTTTAGGACAATTCCTTTTGTAGTGGCCATATTCTTGGCATCCAAAACATTGTACCTTTGACATATCTCTCTTATGATTTAATTTCTTACTTGAGTCAAATCTTTTCTTACCTCCATGTCTCTTGAACTTTGTTGCATAGGCTTGAGCATCCTCTTCCTTTTGAGTTTATCCTTGTCTATTCTTGTGTGCAACAAGTCCAAAGTTCTTCCAGCGTTGGAAACTCCTTTCTTGTATTCATGCTTGCAGCAAATGCATATCATGATCTAGAAAGACCATTAAGTGTTATATTCACAATTTCCTTTTCTGGAATAATTTCTTCAATAGCTTGTAGTTGATCTCTGAACTGAGAAATCCTCACAAAGTATGAGGCTACATTGTCATCCTTGGTCATCTTTGTGTAACGAAGCTCATTCTTCAGACTCATCACTTGTCCAATATTTCTAACTGCAAAAAGGTTAGTTGGGGCATCATACATCTTCTTGGATGAGTCAAGATTGGATATGTAGGGTATCAAGTGATCTTTTACAGAGTCCACAATGATACTCATAGCATTGATGTCATTGTCCTTGAACTTCTCCATTGCTGCAACATTCTGAGATTCATTTTCTTTTCCTGCTTCAAACTGTGGTTCCATGATCTTGCCCTTCACGATATCTAGAACTGTGTTCTTGGCAAGGATGAGATCAATCCTTGTCTTCCATGATCTTAAGTTTGAAGCTCCTTCTAGCTTGTTTTTTTTCTTCATGGAGTAAGTCATGACTACCTTTGACTTTGACTTTGACCCAAAAATTCAACCTTGACATTTTGCTAGTTGAAGGTGCCTAGGCTAAGGCGCACTAGAATGTCCAAGAATTATGCCAAACACCTCACTTGAAGTGATCAAAGAGTTAGGTTAGGGTTTGTTGCAGTTGCAAATTCAAAAACCCTAGTTGCAGTTGCAACTGGTGCCACAACGAGCTTACCAAGGAACTATCGCTCTACTTTCCAGTGGTTAGACTATTCTGAAGATAGCGTGGGCCCATAACTTGTTAAAATATTCGATGTGCTCATTTCACCATAGACAATATCACAATATTGTCACCCAACCATAGGGACGCAGCCACCCCCGAGCACTGTAACCTTTGACAGATAGAATGATTCCAGAAGCAGCACTAGACCCAACAGATAACCAAGAGAGAGCGCACCTTTCTCCAAAGATAGCGCACCAAGCAGAAAGTCCCAAACCACAGACCAAGACCAATACCCAACTGCATTCGTTGCAGTTTCACTCCTCCTCTAGACTTGTGCACCACTTGAATTGACTTGAGTGTGTGTCCAAATGAACTCAAGTGCCCTCTATTTATAGTGCTATTTGTCAATTGTCTAGGCCGACTTCTTCTTTTGGAGGGTAATACTTTAATATTAATTATTTTATTGAGCCGACTAGTCTTCTAAGGTTCTTACACATCTATTTAGGGTTTCTCTAGCTTCCGGAATATTCTAAGCTAGTCAGAGGTTACACATGGAGGTTGATACCTCCCACAGCTACCATAATATCAACACTATGTTCTCTTGGTTTAGCTTGTTCATTTCAATTGTTGTACTATGGTTTCGTGTATGGGTTTCCTTCTTAGACATAATGTTAATGTTACCTATGCAGGTTGTGAACGTGGTTGACATCGGTGTAATCTAATAATGTATCGTAACACTTTAGATGTTTACCTTTTGTGTTAGGGGATACCATGGTGGGTCATAGTTTTCCTGTAGATAAGTGTCGTCACATCTTGAGTCAGGGTGTACTACTAGAGAACTAGGTAGAATGTAGCATACTTCATATCCCAATGATACTTAACACTTTACATCTGTCCTTATCACTTTTGTTGCATACATCATATTTCCCCACTCATGGTTAAGTTATCATAAGTCATTCATCAAGGTCCTAAGCAAAGAAATGAAGATCCATGTGTAAGGGCCTTCAAAGTCAAAAGAGCGAAAGTGCTCAAGGTAGTTGCAGCCATAAAAAAGTCAAAAGCCAAAAAAATAATGATGATGGAGCTATGCCACCTCACTAAAAAGACCTTAGACCTAGTCCTATGCTTAATAATGTATATCCAAAGGACTAATAAATAAAGAAAAAAAGAAAGGAAAGCATATAGAAAAAAGGGAAAAGAAGAAAGAAGGGATAGTAAAAAACAGTGCCAAGGTCGTAACTCTCAGCCTAGCCCACCCTCATGAAGGCAATCATGGAAGAAATGAAGACCCCTAGCTCTTGAAAGCTAGAAGAGGAAGACCTAGACATCGTACATGACTAAGAAGGTTAATTCATGAAGTTTCCCCTTTCCCATTCCGTAAATTATCCATCACATTTACCTACTTCTAACTTAGTAATCTAGGACATACTTCTTGGTCTTAGGAGTGTCACATGTAATAGAGGTTAATGTTGTCCCCACCATGGTTGAACTTAGCCTAAAGTGTAAAAGTTAAATGAGCTATTGAGAAGTTAGAGGAAAGCACGTGTATGTTTACTACCTAATAGCATGTGTATCAAGGCATGACTCACTACTATAGGTGGGTGCCTTGCATTGGGATCCATGTACATGCCTCGAGGGTGGCATATATGCCTTGGGACTTGTGTACTATGTCTCGAGATTTGTAATCCGTGACATTACAATGGAATTTGTGATACTACCTTGGGAACCATGTATCAGTACACACACACACACACATTGAGATCCATGTCATTTTTCTTGGGATCTATAACACTAGATTGGTATCTGTGTATCTACATTGTACGTGTATATTCATTGGGATACATGTCACTTCATTGGGATCCACATCATCATGCATGCCACCTAGATCACCTCTCGAGGGCACACTTGTCTTCTTTGAGGAATATTCCCACACATGTGGATTTGCTGAGCATTGTTGTACCTTTTGTCCACATGTGTGAGGTAGTTATGGTGGTTAGAGTTGGTCATGAGGTTGTTGCACTCTTTTAGACCATTTCTTGAGGTTGTTATGAGGTTGTTGAGTTGGTTGTGACTTGATTTGACCACAGATGTATTGGAGCGCCTTACTTCTTGAGCCGCACATGCTAGTTGGTTGATGTCTTCTTATGGAGCGCACTTCATCTTGTTGACRTGGTTGAGGTGGTTAACTAACACACTTCTAGGAGGGCACACTTCCTCTTGAGCCCCTTGTTGACCACACATGTGACTTCTATGAGTTGGTTACCTCACTTTTGGGAGGGCGCACCTCTACTTGGACTGTTTTACTTGCTCATGGTGGTTTTAGACCATGGTTTTGGAGGCCATCCACATTTTCGAGGAGACGTATTGTCTAGCCCACACTATTCTATTGTATTTTGACCATATCTTCTCTAGTTTGTTTGAGAGTGACTATTTTTGGGCTAGGAGGTTAGATATTTATCATTTTTTATTCATGAGGTTGTTATGCTCTCTTCCTATATAAAAAGCACCTCACTCGTTTGAAAACTTGTTGAAGAATAATTGGAAAGACTCGTGTTCATATTTTGCATAAGCTATTGTGATATCTTGTCTTGTTTGAGGTTTTATTCTAGGGCGATTGGAAGAGCTTATTATTTTGCAGGTATCCTAGAGGAAGGAGCTACTACAAGGGCAAAGAGGGGCACCATGCCACATTGGAGAAATCTATAAGGTGATGTTAACACTTTCCTTATGTTTTTTGATCATTTATCTTTAGATCTAGAGCAGTGAATTTGGACATCTAAGAATTTTAAATTCTTTTGTTAGACTAGGCATAAAGTTCACCCCGTAGTACTTAGATTTGGATTCTCATAGGACCAATCTCCCAAAATGCTTCAAAACATTCAAGTGTCTTAGGTTGGAGGCTTACAAGACAGTCTCCAATGGTGCTTGTGACCCCAACACTTGACATATGAATAGCCTCAAGCTAGACTAAGTGTTCACCATAGCCCAAGTGGAGGAAGGCACTGATCTAACCCTTTTTATTCTTCAACCATAAAAAACTTTCATAATCAACCTTTTCATTTTTGTTCATTTCTTGCAATCTAGGGCTCAAGTGACTTCATGTTTAGATTAGATTGTGAATTTTCAAGTTCAATAAGCTAATAAGTTTCATATCTAGCTACTTGAACTTGTATTCATTGCAAATCATCTCCTTGCTTGATTATATCTTAAATTGATTTGCTATAATTTATCTAGGGTTAAAAGTAACAAAATCATTGAAGAAGAATTTGACTAGATCTAGTGGTTTAAATACACATGATGATAGATCTAGATTCTATACTTCATAATGGACTAAATCGATGCAATAATCCAGCTAGCAACTTGATGTTTGGGTTTATTTCTTGATCTTTTCATTGCTAGAAATCATCATTATGTCGTGATTTAGAGCAGATCTGGTACTTCTTTATTGAAATCTAAATCAGATCTATGGTTTCAAGATGTTCACATGCTAAATCGATGCATAAAAGGGGTGGACGACTTAGTGATTTAGTTTATAACTAACCCTTGTTAGCCGAAATATTTTTTGAACTAAGAGGGTTTGAAACAATGTTGTAGGGAGCATCCCCCCCCGGCTCCCAAGCCTGAAAGTGCGCTCGAACGGGAGCGTCCAGGGAGCACAACCCAAAAACTGAGAGCACGCTCTGGGCCTTTTGAGGACACTCCCCAGGCGCTACCTAGGCACTTCTTGGATGCTCCCTAATGGTAATGTTAAGTTCTTAAAGTAAAAGGATAAAAAGGAAATGTTTATCCTTTTACTTAAGTTTTTAACATTACCATTAATTGTTTCAGGATGTTTGAGAGTGGTTCCAACCTCATCTAACTTCATATGGAGAAAGTAGAATTTCATATCCCATTCAAAATTCAGTAGACTTAATAGTTTCAGGATTTCAGGATTGATGGGATTGCAGCATTTTCATTGGATTTTATCATGTATGAGAGTATGTGATCGACATTTAATCAAGAGCACCAAGCCCTTCATGTACCCCAATGTTGGTGGTGTTGATTGTTAAACTCTTTTGTCATGGCCTTAGCAAAAATGTACCCTTCACTCAAACCAAAATCATTGATTAGGCATGTTAATCTTTTTCTACCATATTTTAAGGCTTGGATTAGGTAGTTTCATCAAAATTGAGTGGCGTTGACTAATGTCCCTAGAGGATCGAGGTAGAGGCAAAGGCTAGACAAGAGGCCCACACAGCAATCGTGGTGTTGGAAGGAGGATAGGATAGTTGTTTGATATTTCTCCTTTTTCATTAATTTATATGGCATAGTCTATACATGATAGATTCATAGTATTTAGCGACTAGCTCAGTTTAAACTTTATTGTTTTGGACCTTTCGGTCTTCATACTTCAGTGCAGATGGCCTATTTTGTAAACATAACTATTTGGTCATGACTCATGTTATTGTTGACAATTGTTGGATAACTGATTTCATTCCATACGTTAATGGTTTGTTTTCTATTATATGGCTTAAAAATTTGTATGTTGGTTTGTAAGTTTGTAAATGCTAGAATCTAGATGGTTGATGCTTGAATGATTAATCATTGTTGTACTATGGATGCCATTTCTATCTATATTAGTGTACAAATATGCATGTTTTCATATATCCTGCAACTAATTTGTCTTTCTGCATGTTTTTTTTAATATAAACGCAATATATATATATATATATATATATATATATATATATATATATAACAGACGCTCTGCTCTATAGGATTTTTGGAAAATGATACTCTCTCTCCGTGCAACATTGATTTGAATAGATCTTGCATGCTTCAACTTTAAATCAGAAAAATACATCTAAACTCGAACAACTAAGAGTTAATTTGTGCATGAAAAAAGTTTACTATTTATGGATTAATCCAGTGTTACCAAAATAGCAATAATATCGCCAACATCACGATATTATCGTCGTTTTAGGTGTTGGCAATATTATCGCGAGATGACTGAAAAAGTGCCAAGACACGACAATTCTGGAAATAAAGCCAAAAACTTTCTTTTTGTCATTTTGCAAACAAAAAGAGGGTTTGGAGAGAAAAGGAAAAAGAGAGCATTTTTTATTTAGCCAAGGACAAGGAGGAGAGGGTTTGGAGAGTAAAGGAGGTCCCCCAAACCTCCATTTCACCCACCCTAGTAATTAATGGTAATATTAAGTTCTGAAAGTAAAAGGATGAAAATGAAAGATAAAAGAGAATGTCACTTTTACTTAAATTTTTAACATTACCATTAATTGTTTCAAGATGTTTGAGAGTGGTTCCAACCTCATTGAACTTCATATAGAGAAAGTAGAATTTTAGGTCCCATTCAAAATTCAGCAAACTTAACGATTTTCGGGATTTCAAGATTGACAGTATTGCAACATTTCCACTAGATTCTATCATGTATGAGGGTATGGAACTAGTATTTAGTCAATGTTAAATTATGAGCTTGATTTAACACTGTAAGTACTTCTTTAAATTCTGACTGTACTTTGAACTTAGCTTAACATAATTCATAAACCAGAACAGTAATAATCATAAGAATTTACCAGCATGCAAGATCACAATGCATATACCCTGGGGAAACCCTATACAGGGAGAAAAATCCCAGCAAACAATCTCCTTTTATTGCAAAGATAATGTATGATTATTTACAACAATTCCACCATGAAATTCTGCTCTTAAATGAGCTTGCCAATATGACTTTGACCTGACTGTGTGACCTGTAGGTACAGCAACACCTTGCTGTCCTTTCTCTGACTGTGTGACCTGTAGGTACAGCAACACCTTGCTGTCCTTTCTCTGCTGAAATATACCAGCACTGTTACAGGAGCTTTTTTCTGATAAAACCCAGCACTGTTGTTGTCTTTTACTGCCTTCTACAACTGATATATGCTGCCCTGATATGTACCCTCTTATGAGCAGATATGCTGCCTGGATATGCGCTCTCTTATAGACAGATATGCTGCCCTGATATGCTGATATATATATCAGCACTAAATAAAACCACTCGTTGCCTCCTACTCTTTCACCCTCACACTACATAGCACTGTATAGAATGAAGGGTCGACCTCTGCTTATAAAGGAGTGGAGAGGTGAAGGAGAGGGCTCGAATTAGACACTAGTTTGCATGCTTGACATAACTCAACTTTACACTTTAGTTCGAATTTAGAACTAGACTTGAGACTTCAGTTACAACTCACCCTTGACTTGGCAATGCATGCGAACTAACTCAACATGCACATGTCATGTATACATGAAACATGCAACTAGACATGCATGCAATATGCAACATGCGACATGCAACATACAACAAAAACTTGACAACTTGACTTTGACCTAGACATGCAACTTTGACTTTTACAACTCGACTTATTACATGGCAATTTGAATTTCTTCATGGTGGATAGTGTTACACGTGCCAACACACTAGATCAATACATTTGCAATATCACGAAGATTGTTTGTTTCTAGCTCATAGGAATTTTACGTTCAACCTAACTTTTGCTAAATGCCTTGACTTTTGCTTATGGCTCACCAGGCTTGAATAGGCTCACAAAGGTTGTACATTCCCCCTGACTTTTGCACTAGTCTGTTTATGCTCATAGAGGTTGTACGTTCCCCGACTTTTGCACTAGACTGTCTATGCTCACAGAGGTTGTACGCTCCCCCTGACTTTTGCATTAGACTTACATCTTGCCTCACAAGATCATATAGCATCTCGTTCATCTTGACTTTTGGTTTGACTCACAGAGGTTGCACGTTCCCCCTGGCTTTTGTCAATACCTCACAAGATTGGTTGATTCTCCAAATCTCCCTGGATAGCCTTAGGGTGGCCCATATGGCCTCTCATTGGAGAATGATTGTTGATGCTGCCAAATTTAACAGTCAAGAGCACCAAGCCCTCTATGTACCTCGATGTTGGTGGCATCGATTGTTGAACTCTTCTGTCGTGACTCGTGACCCTAGTAAAAATGTACCTTCACTCGAGTAAAATCATTTATTAGGCATGTTAAGGTTTTTCTATCTTATTTTAATGTTTAGAGGGTGACACTAATGATGAGGATCCTAATATAGGCAATGATTTTGATCATATGTAATTATTTGTTGTAGCATGCTTTTTTTTGGACTCTAGAGGCCATTTAGAGCCTCTTTGTTGATGTAATTTGGTTCATAAATGGATTGTACTCGGTGCTATTTTGGTTTTATGCACCCTTACTTGCTATATACATGAGAAATTTTGCATATTTGTGTATAATGGTTTGGATTCATATGGATGCACATGATTATATATGTTTTTATTTCAAAATTAGAATATTTTATGTATTTTTTGGTCAACCAATTTTTTGGTCCAGTTTTTTTCCGGTTCACATTTTTGGGGTCGACCGGTTCAATGACCGATCAAGTTCTGATAACACTATCCAGGACATGATTAAGTGTTGATATGTGATGTATTACAGTTTACTAGACATCTTATATATCATTTATCTTTTCATATTTATGTGGCAATTCATTTATTTGATGTTGTTGTTACTTTAGATATTTAAAAATTTGAAAAAAATAAATATTTTTTTATTTTGTAGACATTTTTCGATATTTTCCCCTATGTTGACGATATCTTCTTTTCTGGACCCTCAGCGATATTTTCGCCGACACGATATTGGTAACACTGCTTTAAGGACTCTTGTACCTTGCGAACATTGGTCTTACTTGATTCCATAACTTTGATTGATTTGGATGCACCTGACATAGTCCTTTGAAGGACATTCCATGCTTTCACCCAAGACATTGTGCATCTATTGTAGAATATGGCACGTGTGATGCAGAGAGTTGAGTCACATGATGACTTGACACACTCAAATACACGCTCTCACATCTTCTGGACCTTGGATGATGGATGGATGGGCGTTCATTTTGCAAATATGCCCATGATGGTAGGAAATTGGCAAAAATCTCACACCTTGGACAGTGCCCCCATACTTTATTAAGCACTTGATGGAGAATATTGCACCTGATTATGCTTGGACACCACTCACTGAGGTGATGCATGATTGTTCCACTTGGACGCTTGCCTTCCTCACCCTAGATGATGGGTTTTGATGATGATGTCATGTGCTAGGGTTTGTTGATGATGATGGGGCTTGTTTGCCATTAGACACCATTTGATGGCTTTGAGCACTTGATGAGGATCTTCCACCTTGCTTGCACCACTTGACGATGACACATGGCCTTGGGAGGCCCTCTTCACCCTTTGGAGGCTTGACGTCACCACACGTGTGGCATTATTATGGTGTATTTTGCATGTATTATCATCTTAGAGGCTATTTGAGGGGTCGACCCCACCTTGTATCACGGATTATTTTCATTTTACTCATTATTGTGGACAAATAGCATTTGGTTACCTCATATAAGTAGAGGGAGCACTCAATTCATTTTATCATCACTCTCACACTTGTGAGAAACACCTATACTTGTCTCTTCTCTCTATTTTTTCGCTAGGAGTACTTGTGCTCACCTCTTCAAGGAATATTTTGATTGGATGCTTGTCTCTTGTTGATGGATGGATGGTGAATTAGGGTTTCCTCATGCATGCGCTTGACCTAGTAAGTGTTCTCCTTTAAGTTCTATGCTTGTGTGGTGTATTTTGGTGGATGCTCTTTTAGATGGTTAATTGTTGCATGTTACCTTGTATGCTTGAAACCTACGTTGTGGGGGAGCAACCCCCCCAAATCGCACGCCCAAAGGGAGTGTTCAAGAAGCATGCTCTTACGTGTGCTTCCTGAACACTCTCGTTTGGGAGAGATTTGAAGGAGTTATCTCCCGGGGGAAAAAAATCGCTCCCTGCCCGAACCAGGAGCGCTCAGGGAGCGACGCTCCTAGATCGATCCCAGGTTGACCCCAAGCAAAATAAAACTCTCCCTGAGCACTCCCCTTCATTCCATGGGCATGAGGCATGAGAGGGCGATTTTTTTGTTTTTGGAAGTGTGTGGGAACCAAGACAAGGTTCCATAAGAGAGGAAAAGGTATGGCTAGGGTTTCTAAGGGATTAACACACTCACTCACTCCATTTTTTTCTCATTCTATTTCTCATTTCACTCATCTTTGCTAGGAGGGTTTTGAGTGGGCTTCTTGCTAGTTCTTGAGGGGATTGAAGGAGATTGAAGGGAGATTGGAGAGCTTGGAAGCAATATTGAAGGCTGCCATAGGGAGATTAGAGAGCTTGGAAGAGAGATTGGAGAGCTTGGAAGGGAGATTGAAGGCTAACACAGTCATATTCAACCACCATTGGAGAGCTAAAGAGGTAGGCTCTTAAGCCCATTCTTGTTTTTCTTAATCCATGTGTTGTAAACTAGTATATTATGCTATATGGAATATTTGAATGTTTTCTTCTCCTACTCTTTCTCATTTCTCCTCCATCATTCTATTGCAGGTAGCAAGTTATTATCAAGGTTCAACAATCATGATGATGATGTCAATGCGGTATGTCATTTTGGTTCCATTTTTTATTATGATGGTGGTGGTGGGAACTGAACGACGTCGAAATAACCATGATAGTGATGAAGATATAGAAGTGGACAACACATACGAAGGAGAGGAGGAAGGAATGGAAGGGGATGAACACAATGAAAATGATAGTGATGAATCACAAAAATCCAAAGAGAATTTAACACCTCTATGGAAGTATGTCACAAGGCTTGGAGGAGGGAAAGGAGGTGGAACCACAAAATTTACATGCCACCATTGTCATAAAGATTACACAAGTTTCGATACCTGTGTGAGAAAGCATCTATGTAGGACCATGTACTGGGATGAAGGTAAGAGTATAGGAGTCAAAACCTATGTGAGTGTGCCACCTGAAGACAGACTCAAATACCAAAGGGAAGAGGAGGCAGCACAAAACAAATCCAAAAGACCAAGGGTTGACCCTAAAAGTGCACAAAGAATGTTCAATGGTCGATCCGCATCTCCCCATGCTAGTGCATTCTCGCCTTCATCTTTAGGGCGTAGAACACTATCATATTTCCTTGACCAAGGTTGTAGAGATGATGTGGATGCAAAAATTTTCAGGTTTCTCTATGCATGTGGTATACCATTCAATGTTCTTCGCTCACCATATTGGCATGAAATGGTACAAGCCATCAATGGTGCCCCTAAAGGATATAGGAGCTTCGGGTATGACAAAGCTATAACCTTGGGACTTGACAGGGAAAAAGCCAAAATCCAAGGTGCTCTAGAAAAATTTACAAATGATTGGAACCGACATGGGGTATCAATTGTATCTGATAGTTGGACAAATGTTATGTTAAAGGCGGACCATTGATAAATATTCTTGGTGTGTCTTCTAGTGGTGCGGTCTTCCTTTCATCCCATAACTACTCAGATCGCTACAAGACATGTAATAATATTGCAGATGCCTTGATTAAAACCATTCAAGAGATTGGACCCTACAATGTCATTCAATTCATCACTAATAATGTTGCTAATTGTAAGGCAACAAGAGAAATCATTGAGGATAAGTACCCCAATATATTTTGGCCAGGGTTTCTAGTTCATACAATGAACCTTTTGATGCATGATATAATTAAAATGAAGGACCATGATTATAGATGGATTAGTTCTTTGTACAAGAGAGGGAAGAAGATGATAAGATTTATTAGCAATCATAGCATGGCCCACTTCATTTTTTGCAATCACTCCAAGTTGGAGTTACTAAAGATTGCAAAGACCGTATTTGCTAGCTATTATCTCACCTTCAGGCACCTATTGAAGGTAAGAGAGGCATTGGCTAGTATGGCCTCGAGTGATTCATCGCAGGATCTAAGAGATAGAGCTACATCTGCATCTAACAGAAATGATTTGCAGGAGGTGGAGGACACAGCTCTTGATGGTCAGTTTTGGCAACAGGTGAAGTATATTCTGCAATTCACCAAACCCATTTACAATATGATTCGGCTTGCATATACAGATCAGTGGATGATTGGAGAGGTGTATGAGCAGATGGACAGCATGCTAGGCCAAATCAAAGACGTTATTCAGCAGAGGGATGTGATCATGTTTGATCATATCCATAAACATGTGGTCAAAAGGTGGGATAATTTGAATGTTCCACTCCATGCCCTAGCATATATCCTTACCCAAAAATATTATTCTTCATCTTGGTTGGCCCAACTAGCACCTAGGGGTGGTGTTAGGAGAAAACCACACACAAATCCAGAGGTGCAAAATGGATATATGCTTGCATTGGACAAGTTGGTACCCGATGAAGAGGAGTGTGCTCAAGTACGAAGCGAATTGAGAAAATACATCAGTGAGCATGGAGTCTTTGGTAACTTGCATGCAACCAAAGAACGAGACAGGTTGGGTTCTATCGAATGGTGGAACATGTATCGCTCCTCTACCACACATTTGCATAAATTGGCGATGAAGGTGCTTTCTCAAGTAGGATAGTGGTGATGGATAAGTTGGTCCTACTCCTGGGCTTGAAGCTACTCCTATAGGCTATGACTCAGTATCCGCTATTGTAGGTTTGTTATCGTGGGATTTCTACTTATGCCAAAGCCTAAACACAAGTCCCCAAATCTGCATAACTACAAGTTAACCCACCACTGTCACCTTAGTAGGAAATCCCCGCGTTTTAGGGATGGATGAGGTCCAGCCCAGGGGAGGCATCCCCGGTAACCTCAAGGGATCAGATAGCAAGGATGTAGCCAAGTTTGAAGCACACTCTCATTGGTTACCTAAGTCAAAAGGTCCATGTCTATGAAATTGAGGCAAAGGAAAGTATTATGGGTACCTTCCTAGAACAAGAACAAGTATAGCATATATACAGCAATTTCCAAGTACTAGTATGATAATAATACCTCGAAAGACAGTAGACAAGAGAAATATATGATAGTTGGTGCAAATTTACAGCAAGACAACAGTTTATAACAGCCAATATAGTTTTGCAACAGCTACAAGAAAATCAGTTCAGAATTTCAGGAAATTACGGTGTAGACTTAGCATAAATCCAATAGATTGTATTCCAACTATTCCAAGCAATTTCTAAGTAAGTTAGACTAGTGTTAGGTTAGTGTATGTAGCAAATTACAGCAGTTAGGATGGTTGTAGCAAAGATTTGTAACAGCAGCAACAGAATTAATAGATTAGACTAAACTAGGGTTAGAGAAAGTTAGTAAAAGCTTTAGAGAATAGAGTTTGAGAGTTTGTTTGATCAAATTCCTTCACAAGAGCAATGATACTAGTGCCTTTTGGGCTATGGAGTCAATTACAACAGCAATAAGAAATTGGAGAAATGATGATAATAATGTCTAAGGATGAGGGTTTGAAATCTAAGGTGCTAGCACCTTAGGGCCTTAGATTTCAAGAAGAAATTGCTAGAGTGCAAACACTCTTGGGCTCTAGCAACTCTTACTTCCCTTCATAGATTCTTCAATGATATTATGACAAGCTTCTAGAAACAAACTCCTAAATGTTGAGATTTGGATACCTTGGAAAGTGGTCTCCATGTGCTTATGAGTCTCTAAGCACAAAGGGGGAAGACTATTACCCTTGTACATTACTTTATGATTCTAATTTCACTTTGACTTAGGAGTTTTAAGTCAAAAGTGAAATATGTCACTTAAGTCATAAAGTGATAATTAATTCACAATGTGGGTGAATTAATAGACATAAAACAACTAAGGAAAGTGGGTTTCCTTAGTGAGATTATTGGAGTTGATCTAACCCATTGATTAGACTTGGCTAGATCTAATCTAGGCCATTGATCTTTTAGGGTTGGCATGAGGAGGCTAAAGAGAGGGTAAAGGCATTTTGGAGACTCATTCTTCACTTGAGGCTTGTGAGGAAGAGAAGGAGGGCGCACATCTTGAGGAGGAGAAGGGGCGCACTTCATGAGAGTTTGAGCCAAAACCCTTGAGGGTTTGAGAGAAACTCTTGGAGCTTGGAGCTTGCATGGTGAGTTCATCCATGGAGTCTTAGCTTTTCCTTTCTTGTCAGGAGCATTTTCATGGAGGAGGGGCGCATCTTGAGAGGAGGGCGCACTTGATATCCTTCAGTTGCTCACTGGGAGAGGAGGACTTGTCAGATCAGGATGAGATCTGATGCATTGGGAGAGGA
>ML777238.1:131453-161160 GCA_009831015.1 Picea engelmannii
GGCACCTTAAAAGAGCACTTAACCTATAAAACATTGAGCAGAAAGTGGGATGACTATTTGCTGTCCTAAAACAGCAAAAGAAGACAGCCATACAGTTGAAACTTAGAGCCATACTAAGGTCAAGGACAGACCTTAGATGGCAGTCTCATAGGACCTCAGAATTTCTACACTAAAGTGCTAGCACTTTAGGGCTTTAGGAGTTTACCCTAGACAAGTTTTCCTTAACAAATCAATGGATGAAATAGCCTTTTGAGAGGAGGAAGCACTTATGCTCCTCCCTTAGGGTTTACACAAGCAAGATAGCTTCAATATGAACAAGTAAAATATACCATAAACATTCAACACATGAAAGAAATTGCAGATTTACTTCACCAAGCTTAAACCAAGCACAAACCCTAATTTGCAGAAATTTCACCAAGAAATTTCACCAAGAAGCATCCACAAAATTTCCTCCAAGAAATAGCGCACAAGTAAAATAGACCAATATGCCAAAGATGGCGAAAATTTCAGATCCAGGTCCTCTTGTGTGAGGAGAATGTTATGATGAAAATGAAATCGCAAGGTCTCTTTATTTATAAGAGACCTTGCAACAATATTTATCCATACTTAAAGAGGGTCGACACCTTTAATTTGCCTCTAAAATGTGCATAAATGAAAAATACATGAAATAAACCCTAGAAGGGTGACATCATGCCCTAAGAGGATGATGTAATGCCTCCAAGATGAATCGTTGGGCCTTCAAAGGACACATGTCATGCCTCAAATGCTCAAGGGTGTGTCTCCTGACCCATACCACATCAAGCAACCTTCGAATCCATCAAAACCCTAGCCTACAAGGGTGATGTCAAAGCTAGAAGGGTGACATCATAGACCTCCCAAGGCGTCCTAGTGTAAGAAGGGTGCAATCTCATCGTCAAGTGATGCCAAGGTGCCTCCAAAGGAAACATCCTCCATCCTCTATGCAAAAAAACTTCGGGGTGCTTTCCCAGCCTGTAGGCTTCTAGCCCATGTATGTGGCATAATGACCAGCCTGCTCAAAACCAAGCCCATCTATCCATCGTCCAAGGTCTTTAAGGATGTGAGAAATATTATCTGAGGGGTTTGAGTCACCGGATAACTCACTGCTCTTCATCACACGTGCTAGAGTCCTGCAATAAAACACAACCCAAAACGTCCCTCGAATAACCAAGTCAGGGCATCCAAGAACAACACAGAATATAAGACAGAGTAAACCAATGTTCATAACACATCAGTCCTTAAATCATGCAAAGTAAGTTGATGTTTGAGATAGAATCCATGTAAATGATTCACCCCAGTATCCCCTTCAAGTATCACCCAGGCCTAAGACCTTGTGAGAGTTACCAAGTTTAAGTATGGGAGGGCCTTCATCCAACCCTATTAAGTGTGCCCCCTGAACAATAAGTTACCCTAGTAGAGAGATATGTCCCGAGAGTGACAAGGGAAAGTAAAAACCCATCAAGAGCAAGTGTGAATGTGATATGGTGTTAAGCTTACTTCATGGCTTATGGTATCCATTTATATGAGCGCCTTTGTAGAGGTGGCGTTTGCTTGCTTGAGATACCCTGTCCTCGATAGTTTTTGCATTTTGGACCCCTTATTTTTCCTTTTGATACCCAGTTATCATTTGCAAGTCCCCTTTATAAGGTTTCAAGTTTCATTCCTTTATATTTTACTAGGAAATAGTCCTTTATAATTGGTGCATTCATTCGCATCTAGACAAGGGTGATTACCATTATAGGGGGTAGATCTCAAGCTGGCCTTAGGCTCTTATGGTGGCCTTTATAATAGCAATGATATATATATAGCAGTTGCATCATCCTTTGGGCCTTCAGCCCCTTCTTCTCATGAGAGAATGGGCCATAGCCAAAGTTTGGGATGTATGAAAGGATTTATGATGCAAAATGTTAAGTATGATGGGGAGCAGAACATTACCCTTGGGAAGGCCCCCTAGTATTACCCCTTTTCTCTGGGCAGTGACAACACAGGACTAGGGAACAAAAGCTGACCACCAAGGTGAGACAAGGCAACCAAGACAATTTCTCAAGCAAGTGATCCACTATCCAACTTCAACCAAAGATCCTTGTTTACATGCCCAATAAATTAAACACAACACCTTGCATGAAGAAAGGACTAACCATACCTCGTGGTGACACTGGCTTACCATGCCCCATACCCTGGGTTGCTTGAATGTGATGAGCCTTGGTTGATCTGTGTTGGGAGGCAAATCAAGAGGGGTGATGAGCTCTGTTGGTCAATCTGGCTCTCAGTACTCCATCTTTGCTACTTGTGGGCCTCAAGACATGATCTCCTTAGTTACCCCTAGCCTCGGGGGGTAGCAAGGTTAACACCTCTTCTGCAGAGAGGTGTTGGCGCACCTATAGCTTCATCCATAGTGTAATGAGAAATAACTTGAATGCAAACCGGGAAGAAAGCTTGGTTTATGTGCATTACAACTTGAGGTTGTTGTCCATTATTGCGATGCAACGGGGAATGCTTTTTCTAAAAGAGATGTGACTTGGGACAACAATCTAGAGGAGACTAATTTGGGGGATGGAGCCATGGTTTTAGAGTGCTTGGAAGCGAAACTTTTGGGTGATCATATTCCTGGAGGAGACATGCCACCCCCATCCATTAGCAGCGTTCCAAATGCATCAATTTTGCCTTTATCTTCACAGTGTCCATTGTCACGGAGGGGCCATTCAATTGTTGGTCGTGCTCCACAAACACTTCCACTTATTCCTAGTCCTACTCTTCTTCGAAGATCACAGGAAAAGAAACTAGAAGTTTCTCATGGCAAGAGGAAAATTTAGAGCATAGTACTTACTAACTTAGTACTTGCTACTATATAATAGATCTCTTTTTTTGTTTCCTATTTAGAAGTAGTCTCTAGGACTTAATACTTTGTCTTGACTCTTTATTATGGCTTATTCTATAAACAATGAAGTTATGAACATTATATGACAATTTACCTTTTCATTTTGAAGTTTGAAATTTGAATCTTACAACTCTTTGGTAATGAATATGATGCTCTAGAGTCTATTTCATTTTGTGGTTGATGTTCTCTGTTACAATCTATTGATAACATTTTTTTATGATTGATGTTATATGTGTATTAAATGGTCGATGCTTTAATGATCATCATTAATACAATAGTTAAATGATCCTATATCTATGTTTTCATGTTTTTTGCAATTGATTCGACATTCTGTATTTTTTATATATATGCATCAAAATATATTAAAATATGTATTATACAAAAAACGCTCTTGAAACGCTCCCGCTCCTGGATATTTTTGAAAATTGTGCTTCCTACTCCTGCTCTCCGCTCCCAACAGCCTTGCTTGAAACCCCAGGAGGAATTAAGATCGTTTATCCTCCTCCCTACTTTCATTTGTCATTAATTGTTGAAGTATTTAAGACTTTATTCTAGGGCTTAAGAGTGTTTATACCGTAGGGTTTTTGTCTTAGCCAGTTCAAGTACTAGGGATTAAGATGGTTTATCCCCCTAGGGTTTGACCTAGTTCAATTAAAACCTTGTTGCTAGAAGCTAAAGAAGAAAACATCACCTAGTGTTTATGAGGGTATATGACATAGGTTTTGTTTTCAAGAAGTTTGGGTTAGAGTTTATGATGGTATATGCCCTAGAATGATCTTCACCTCTCTCTTGTCTCTATCAATTTTCATGGTGTTTGCCTTGACTCCATTTTCCCAAGAAAAGAAACGGCACTAATCTTGCTGATTGCAAGTGATGGTTAAAACCCTAGTTAATTAGAAACTCTCTCTCTTTCAAAACTCTCTCTTAACTCTGTTTTATGACAACATTGGCAAGCTAATTGTACCTCAATGCTTTGAATAATCATTGAATAACTTGCTGCTGTCGTAAAGTGAATGCTACAGCAATTAGGGCTTGTATAGATTGTTGAATATTTACTTAATATTGTGGTAAAACTTGCTCAGAATCATTGCTTAGCAATTGGATGTTATTCTACTTGTTGAGGGCTAAATTTTAAGATATGATTGCTAATTTTCTGGGCTGATTTTCTCATCGCTGTTGCAAATTACTTATTGCTGATATAGACTGGTTTACTGCTGCAATTTTACAACAGCAATTGGTTTTACTTGTTATCTAGTGTCTAAAGGTGATTGATAAGCAATATAACTTAGTAATTGTCTATTATATGCATTGGAATGTTCCTTGTCTTGCACAGGTTAACCAATTAACTCATTCAAACTAATTCTTCCTTTCACCTCTCCTAGACCTAGCCTAACCTTTTGAGTGACCAAGATAGGGGGGTTATAGACTTGCCTTAGCTTGCTATAGCATCCTTTGAGGTCACTAGGGGAGCCTCCCTTGTGTTGGACCTCTCTCCTTCACTAAAACGAGGGAAGTACTAGCCTAGGTGACAGTGACAAGTGCTTCTAGTTGTTACACAAGATTCACATCTTGTGGAGGGCTTTGCACAAGTACAAATCCTGTGATAACAGGATCTATGTGTCGTTTTCTCCTAACCCAACCCCCAGGTGTTGGTTGGGCCAGCCAAGATGGAGAATAATATTTGGGTGTAAGGACATATGCCAAAGCATGGAGTGCAACATTTAAATTATCCCACCGTTTGACCACAAGTTTATGAATATGATTATACAAGATCGCATCTCTCTACTCAACAATGTCTTTGATCTGGCCTAGCACGCTTTCCATCTGCTCATACACCTCCCTAATCACTAGCTAATTTGTATCTACAAACCAAATCATATCATAAATGAGCTTGGTAAGCACTATCTTTCAAACTCTGCCATGAATCACTAGAGACCATACTAGCCAATGCCTCTTTTACCTTCAAAAGGCACCTGAAGGTGAGGTAATAGCTATTAAATCTGGTCTTTGCAATTTTAAGTAGCTCCAACTTAGAGTGATTAAAGAAAATGTGGTGGGCATGACTATGATTGGGAATAAATTTTATCATACTCTTCCCTTCTTTGTAGAATGCACCAATCCATTTACAATCATGCTCCTTCAATTTAATAATATCATGCACCATGAGGTTCGATGTTGTTATGGATGCAACATGATAACTAGTTTAGCTTTTTCAGAAATTGGACATCAATCTTAAACAATCTGAATCTACACCATCGAAGTGCAATAATCAAAGTACCCTCAAGTTGGCAAAGAATCCAGTTTTGGGTAATTAGAGCATGCATGTAGAAGTCCATTGTCATTATACCAGAAAGCAGGTCCAAAACAAGTAGATTGAATTAATTTATTGTCAGACTGAATATCAAGCAGCAGACAATGTCACAAAAGTATTTAGCAGAGAAAAGTTCAAAAAATTTAGAAAAATGTTCAGTGTAACAGAAATAAACCATAATAAAAGCCAATCATGTATGCTGACATCAAATATCAAATTAATAACAACATATCATTTCTTCTCTCATTCTTTCTGTCACGCCTAGCTCTTAGCATCCCCCATATTGAGAGCATTTTTATAGCACCTTCCAATGCTTAAGAAAGCATCTCTAGATCGCATTAGCCTACAGAAAGTCATACAGAGTTGACCATCTTTAAAAAAAGTTAGATCCTTTCATCTAAGCTCTACCACCCTCTTAAACTTTGAAATATTCAAACTACGGCGATCCTTGACTTAAAAGATCAGTGTAAGACCCTAATGCTTAATTATCAGCAAACAGGGATGATGCTTAAATAGTAAAATTTCTTTCTCAAAACAAGTAATAAAGTTAGTAAAACTACAGCTTGTAGCAATGCAGAATTATCAACCTGTTTGCTCTGAACTTTAAAGATCTGACTGTGGCAGCAAAAATATTCAATCATATAGCGAACTTGAGAATAAAGAATCGAAAATGCCAAGTAAATGAAAATCTGCTCTTACATCCACCAAGCATGCACTTGACAAAGCAAAACTTGAAAGGAAGTGAGATCTAAGGATATATATATATATAACCTGGCCAGCAATATCTGGAGCCGAACCATGCACAGGTTCAAAAAGCCCTGGCCCCTGCAATCACATGAGACTTGTTTAAGGATCTTGGGAAAGAACTCAAGAGTTTTCTATATACGTTTCAAATAGATAACTGTAAGTATAAACTATGTAAAATTGAGGCACACTTCAGTAAGGCAGTTAAACATACAGATTCACCAACACTGGCAGATGGAAGCATTCCAATACTTCCAGTTAGCATAGATGCTTCATCTGACAAAATGTCGCCAAAAATATTGTTGGTCACAATTGTATCAAACTGCACCAATCAATACCCATGCAGATTTAAACATGTCAGGAAAATGCAATTTCTTAAACAAACAAAATATTAGGAAAGCGTTGAATACAGTGCTGTAGCAACAAATATGATGTTTCCCAAAAAGATTCAAAATTCCAAAAGAGCACAGAAAAAGATCGAATGAAGAGAATAGGGGCAACCCCCAAGTTTCCTGTCCAGAAATGAGTGTTATAAACACATCTGCAAGTATTGATGCTCTGATTTCCAAACACATTCAACAAAGGGATGGGTGGATGATAAAATTAGGAGCTTAAGACTAAACATAAGTCACCTCCAAGTATTAACAATTCAGAGATATATTAAAGAAAGATAACAACCTGCTTTGGATCCCGAATCAGCTGCATTGCAGCATTGTCAACATACATGTGAGACAGTTGAATATCAGAATAGTGACTACCAACTGCTGTTACCGTCTCCCTCCAAAGCTGTGAAGACTGTTCAGATAACAAACATGAACTTTATTAAAAATATTTCTAACAAATGGTTTCCAAAACCCACATTTTCTTACACCAGAGGAGTATTCATAAACAAACAAAGGTATGGTGACAAAAAAAGAATCAAGCAAGATCTTTAAGAAGATGCTTACAGAGCCTAACAAAATTCTTACCTGCCCATTTACCTCCCTTTCTGAAGTAGACTTATATGCATCACTTAAAAAGTATAGCGATGGACCTTAATATTTATGATTAATATATTTATGATTAAAAAGTACAGTGATGGACCATTCCCTAGCATGGTATGCTTGGAGTTGTTTTCGTCTCCTAGATAGACTATTAGATTCGCAGAGTGTTGTCGATCTAGTATGCCAAACACGTTGATGTCTACACTATGTTATCATGGGAGGTTATGTGCATGCAAGATGTTTGTCCACACTCGATGGTTGCGCAAAAGTGGTGGTGTTTGTCTTTGCCGTTGATCAGCAAGAAGTTGTTCTCTCACCTCATGCTCTATTGTCCAACTATCGGTCACACTATCACAATCTTCCACTCTGAATATATGTGTGTAGGAGTTGTCAACCTTCCCCCGATTTCTATGTTGTAGGTTGATTGCAACAACTCCCATCTGCACATGTCGACATCTTGTAGCTGCCTTCACCTATCTAATTTAAATTCATCTCAACCATGCCTACAATTCACTAACATGCCTATCAATCCTTTCATTTTCACATAAGTCTTTCAAAATTTAATTTTTACCCTTCATTTCCTTTGTTTTCTAAAACTTAACACAAAAACAGAGAGATACAATGAAAACCAAATCCTATTAATAAAGTGATGGTGAAAACATTGTACAAGTACAATGGCTAGAATGGTGGTAGCTATCTTTGAGAAGAAGTGTGTACTACACTCATTCGCAAAAAATCTCATAACAAAAGGCTAAAACTACATTTGGTAAGAATGCCAAAACCCTAAGACGCAAGAACCCTAACAATAATATGAAGATAGTGCTTAGTGTGATGTTGAGCTGGGAAACTAAGTTGTACATAAGAGAGGGGAGCCTTGACAAGACCATAACTTTTTGCTCATATCATAAGTCACATGCCAAAAACAAATTTCCATCCAAAAAAAAGTACAAGGAGAGCTTAGACGTTCTACATGTATTGTTGCTTGCAGCATGAGGAGGTACTAGGTACGCCTTGTCCAAGTATAGTGACAAGGAACTACGAGGATTGGTAGACCAGTTATTCAATATCGATAAGGTTAGTTCAAGAGAAGAGAGAAAGGGTGACAGATAAGTAATAGCACTCTCTTATATGTATTATAGTAAATTAAGAGACACTACAAAGAGCACTTCCCCCGACAAAGCTATAGGGGTAGATATGTCCAACACAGAAACCCACTTAAGCGGAGGCCTCACTAAAACAACCAAAATTCATAATATCTTCAATCATGGAGAAACAAAAAATTCCTACCTTTGCCGAAAAAGGGAATAAGGATCCCACCAGGGATTGTAACATTTGTGAGATGATTTGAGTAACAAATGGGTGGGATGATGGGTTGCATTGGTTGAAAGCCTTCCGTCTTCCTTACACAACATTGTATACTATTGGTACAAAGATTATAAAATATGCCACTTCAAAACATGATGAGAATTGAAAATTGCATTCATGTGAGAGTTTAGATTGTTAATGTTGAATTTTCAATATGCTAGGCTCAAGCATGAGGTTTATTTAATTTTTGCATGTACTTGAACCATAAACAAATGCAGCTACACCATACACAAGTGTTGCAATAACCAAGATCACAAGAAGAATTACCATGCAAAAGAACACAAGAAATATCCTAGGAAACCCTTCTACTCAAGGGAAGAAAACCCAGCAATCCTTTGCTATATTCTCAAGAGAAGATCCCCCAACCATAAACCCTAATGCACACAAGAGGGTGCTTCTACAACCTTGAAACTAGCCCCCAAGAGAGGTGTGCATTTCAGCCTTACAAGTGTTGCTGAAATTTCCAAATGACAAGTGACAAGTGTGAGAGTGTGTGTTTCCTCAATGGGGAAATCACTTCTATTTATACTAGACTAGACACAGCAATAGGTGTGTCTATTGGCACAACAGGGCCAACCTCAATAACTCAGAAATATAATTATTTATTACAATAAACATTAATTATCTTTCACATATGGTGGAGTCGACTTGTACCCTTTACATAATAATTAGGGTTACAAGTAAATCTTACACTTAGACAATATAGCAAGGGATCCATGCGTCCACTAGTGCTCAGCCACTAGGGACCCGTCCACCTGTGCTCAGCCACAGGGACGTCATACTCAACAGATCTCTATCTCAACTAAGTCCACAAGAGAATCATCTGGAGTACCATCTCAAGCCTGACTCAACTGAGTCCACAGGAGTACAAAGGCAGGAGACTATCGACTCAACTCTCACAGAGGAGAATGATACACCCATCACATGGGCACACCCAACACTGGGCACGACTCAACCAGTCCAGAGGAGAATGATACACCCATCACATGGGCATACCCAACACTGGGCTCTCTCACAGGTCGACTCAACTTAGTCACAGAGAACGTATCCTGGAGAATGTCACACGACGCTGCAATCATTAACAGTTAAGAGATGATTGTGAAATTGCAAATGAAATATTCAACTTCAAACAAGAGACAAGGTAGAGTGTACATCTATACAATTTGAAATTAAAGGCATTGATTAAAAGGATGGAAACACAAGTCATAGATGGGTCACTAAAGAGATGGTTTATGGAAAGGTTGTTGCCTAAGTACAAGAACATACTGAAAGTCATACCCCCTACGACATATGAAGTAGCAATAACAAGAGCATTGAATCTATAAAGTGAAGACTATGGGTAGGCATTTACTCTAGAAAGAGAAGAACATGTAAGATCATCAAGATAGCCAATAGAGCATAGCAAAGAATTAGGAGCAATAGAAGCTCTACCTACAACAACCATTAAAGAATGGAATGGCAAAAATAAAGAGAGACACATCTGAACTAAAGATGAAGAACAGAATAGACATATGGTGCACAAGATGTAGAAGAGAAGCACACATGAAATTATAAGGCATTGAAGAAGTGATTTGTCGGATACGTGCAGTAAAGGATGGAATGGAAAAAATAAATAGAGACACATCCGAACTAAAGATGAAGAACATAATAGACATATGGTGCACAATATGTAGAAGAGAAGTACACATGAAATTAAAAGGCACTGAAGAAGTGATTTGTCAGATACATGTAGTAGATGATCATTATACCTCTAATTGTAGACATAACTAGCAGAACAGAAAGGATAAACAAGTTAACGTTGTGGGAAGTAACAAAAAGAAAGGGGATGGAAATGATGACTAAAACAATCATATGTTAAATGTATGCCATGAATACAAGTGACAATTTGGTTATGATGGTCTCAAGAAGTTGCATGGATTAGTTGTTGGTTTACATGCTTTTCATTCTGATAACTTTCTTTGTGAAGTATGGGTCTATGGTAAACAACATAGACAGAAATTTGATAAAAATCCAACACACAGAATAAAAGCAATTTTAGACATTGTACATTAAGATATATCTGGCCCAATGTCAGTACAGGCGCTTGAGGGAGCTAGGTACTTTATCACATTCATTGATGATTATAAAAGGAATATTTGGGAGAAGTTTTGAGCATTCAAAACTTTCAAAGAATTCAAGACTGGAATAGAAAAAGAAAGTTGTAGGCAAATAAAGGTGTTGATGACACACAGTGGAGGTAAATACACTACCAATGAGTTTACAGACTTCTGCAAGCAAAGGGGTATCCGGCGAGAGTTTTCTGCACCTTATACTCCAAAACAAAAAGCCATTGCAATAAAGAAAAACAGAGCATTGCCCGAGAGGGCTGAGTCCACTGGTGGCTATTGTTTTAACCTTGATTCAGTGGTAATATCTTGGTGCAACTAGAAGCATCTGGCAGTTGCATTGTCTTGCACAGAGGCAGAGTATAGAGAAGCAGTGAAAGTTACTTGTGTGGTTATATGGATGAGGACGGTCCTTACTGATGTTCGAGCTGATAAGTGTTGTTGATAGCAGTTTCATGAGACATTCTCCAGGTCATTCTCCTCTGGACTGAGTTGAGACAATATGTGAGAGAGCCCATGTGATGGGTGTGTCATACTCCTCTAGACTGAGTTGAGATGACGTGTGGTCTCTTGTCGTCCTCCTCTGGACTGAGTTGAGACGACTTGAGATGGTCTCCTGTCATACTCCTATGGACTTAGTTCAATCAACTTGAGATGGCTCTCCAAATGGTACTCCTATGGACTTAGTTGAGTTAATCTATTGAGAGTGATGTCCCTATGGCTGAGCACAGGTGGACGTGTCCCTAGTGGCTGAGCACTAGAGGACGTGAGAGGTCCTGGCTATATTATCTAAGAGTAAGATTTATTGTGTAACCCTAATTGTGTAAAGGGTACAGGTCAGCCCCACCATGTAAAGATAATTAATATTTGTGTAAAGATTAATTATATTATTGAGTTATAGAAGTCGGCCCTATTGTGCCAATAGACACACCTATTGTTGTGTTAGGTCTTGTATAAATAAGAGAGTAGATCCCCATTGTGGATCACTCACTCACACTTCATTGTAACTTTCTCTCAAGCTACTTGTACAGATGAAGTGCGCACTTCTCTTAGGCGCAAGTTTCAAGGTCATAGAGCACCCTCTTGTGTGCTCTAGGGTTTATGGTGTGGGGGATCTTCTCTTGACTCTATAGCAAAGGATTGTTGGGTTTTTACCTTGATTGAGAAGGGTTTTCCCAGGTTAACTTCTTGTGTTCTTGTGCATGGTTATTCTTCTTGTGATCTTGGTTACTGCAGCTATTGTATATGGTATTGTTGCATTGTTTATGGTTCAAGTACATGCTAAATTGAAATAAACTACATGTGCATGAGCTAAGCATTAAAATTCAACATGGTATCAGAGCAGAGTTCCTGAAGAGCCATTGCACAAGCCATTAAAGAGATAGTCGTCACCCTCTTGCTGCAACTGCAAAAACGCCCCCCCCTTGTCAAGCTAGTTTTTGCACCTTCCACTTGAGCGTTGGGCCTAATTCTTTCACAGCTGTGTACGGCCTCCTTCAGTGCACCTCCTGCAACTCTCAAATTGCAAATCGGAGAATCTTTGATTTTTGGCCCCTAGGGTTTCTGCAATTCGTTGAAGGATTTTTGCAGCTCACCAGGGTTCTTCTGACTTTCCAAGGCTTATTGTTGGCAGTCATAAGTCCAACGAAACCTAGGGTTTCTAGCCTAGCCTAACCGTTAGGTTTTCTAGACTAGTTGTTAGGGTTTGTGAAGAATTTGCAAGCCATGAGGAACAGAACATTGGTGGAAGATAGGCTTGATGGATCAAGTAACTTTAGCTCCTGGAAATCAAGACTACAAATCAGTCTAGAAGAGGATTGTTAGAATTTAGGGTAATTTTAAAATTAGCAGTCTCTTTTGATTTCAGTGCTAGAACACCTTAGATCTTAATCACAAACAGAGATAACAGCATAAGTAAATATAGATCTATGACATACTAAAATAAGAGAAGAAGGAAACTTCAATTCATATGCAATAGAACACAGATCATAACAGTGATCTAAAAGCCTCTAAGTATAACAGCAGAGATCTAACAGATCTATACCAGTAGATTTATAACAGATCTCTATTTTAATTTGAAGCAAACAGTGATGCAAACCCTTTCAATGTGTAACAGCAGATCAAGCAAACTCTTTCAATTGTAACAGCTAGATCTTGTCTAGGGTCTTAGCCATCCTCCAGGAGAATGGCTCTCGCTGCTGCATGTAAATTTAACAAGGATGACCTATTGAGTTTGATAGGAAAAACTCTACCAGCAACAGCTACCGATGAAGAGAAGGTTGATTGGAAGGCAGACGATGTCAAAGCAAGGAAGACAATCATCTATTCAATAAGAGATCATCTACTACCTCGTATTGCTACCTTGAAGACATCTTATGAAATGTATGATGCATTGAAGAAAATGTTTGAAAGAACAACACAAACAGAGCTCTTACATCGAAGCACCAGCTTCAAAATATCAAGATGACGAAAGATAACACCATTGCCACCTTCTTCATGAGGATCTCAGAGATCAGAGATCAGCTAGGTGCCATTGGAGAAACCATAACAGACAGAGAACTTGTCATGACTACTCCCAATGCTCTTCCAAGACATTGGGAACCATCTCTTCAAAGTATCAGTGGAAGAGTAGATCTACCTGAGTTTGATCGTCTATGGACAGACTGCACTCGGGAGGAAACCAGACTAATAGCCAGAGGAGTGCAAGACCCTCATCATGATGACAATCAAGCTCTTGCCTCTCATGCAAAGAGAGGAAGAAGAAATGGAAGAAGATTCAACAAAGCATTCAAAGAAAAGAAAACTTCACCAGCTTCAAGTCGTGAACATAGAAAAGACAATTCAAAGATTCAATGCTTCAGATGTGACAAGTATGGACACATTGCGAGAAATTGTCCTACCAGGAAGAAAGGAAAACAACATGCATCCACTGCAGATGTCGATTCAGAACCACATCAGAGAGATGAAGACATGAAAGATGAGGCATTCTTCTTCATATCTCAGCTTTCTTAGGAGGACCAAAAGCAAGATTGAGCATGATTGTAGACTAAGGTAAGTTTTGTACTACATTCCTTATTTGATTTCATCATTACTCTGTAGTTGCTTGCATTTTGATAATGAAGGGTATTATCCCTGGTATGGGAGCCCTTATGACTTGGACCATTATCCCTGGTACGGGAGTCCAAATTTTTTGGTTGGTTATTATCCTAGTACATGAGGCCATTTTGATTGTTATCCCTATGGGATGTCATCTTGGTTATTATCCTAGTACAGGAGGCTAGCAAAGTACTGTAGAGGCAGTAGAGGACATGAGAAGACATGGGATGTCTCCAGGATAGCAACACAAGAAAAGGATGATGTCACAATTTCCTCTAGGACAGATGTTTATCCTTTCGACTTCAGAGGGAGTCAAACTATTTGAGAAGAAGGAAGAGACAGTACCTTCTCCCCCTTCAGCAGTTCAGAGGGAGACAATTATTGATCTAGTTGATCCAGTTGATCCTGTAGCTCCAGTTGATGTTCCCAGAGACATGGCAGTAGGTCGGAAGAGGCCTACATGAGCTCGACAGACTCTGCAGGAGGCAGAGGGACATGTAACTCCTCGCGGTACATTTCGAGAGAGCAAGAGACCATAGAGATTTTCGAGCTATGTTTCAACTATGAGTCACATCATTGATACTGAACCTTCTTGTCATCGAGAAGCAGCAGGTTAGCAAGTTTGGCAAGATGCCATAACCGAAGAGTATCAGTCCATCATGAAGAATGATGTGTGGGATATTGTTCCGAGACCGGAAGGGCAGTCTGTAGTGATTTCCAAGTGGATCTATAAGATCAAACATGCAATTGATGGAAGTGTTAAGAAATACAAAGCGAGATTTGTGGCTAGAGGATTCTCTTAGGTGGAGGGAATAGATTATAAGGAGACATTTTCTCTTGTTTCCCTATACACTTCCATCCGTATGATTATTTCCCTAGCTGCATCCATGGGTTGGAGACTACATCAGATAGATGTAAAGACAACCTTTCTCAATGGTGAGATTGAGGAAGAAATTTACATCGAGCAGCCAGATGGATTCATGACACATGAGAAGGAGTCTCATGTATGCAGGTTGAAGAAAGCCCTGTATGGACTAAAGCAGGCACCTCGTTCTTGGTACGAGAAGATGGATGGATTCCTGATGAGTTTGGGCTTCAGCAAGAGTGTTGCTAATCCAAACCTATATTATCACATTGTTGGTGACAAGTGCCTGATCTTGGTCCTGTACGTTGATGACTGATTCCTCACCCCATTCAGAAAGACTTACTGTTGAATGCAAGCATGCATTGACTTCTGAATTCGAGATGAAGGATCTGGGTATGATGCACTACTTCTTGGGACTAGAAGTATGGCAGAGGACTGATGAGATTTTCCTGAGTCAAGGAAAATATACAGTCGAGATATTGAAGAGGTTCGGTATGACAGACTGCAAATCCATACCTGCACCGATGGTGATGGATCTGAAGAAAATGAACGAGGCTTCTACGGATTCAGGCGAGATCGATCTACACCTTTACCGACAGTTGATTGGATCATTGATGTATCTGGTTAACACCAGACCTGATATATGCTATGCAATGAACGTACTCAGTCAGTTTATGAGTCATCCAAGACAGACACACTAGATAGCAACGAAGCATGTGTTGAGATATCTACGAGGCAGAGTTGGTTATGGCTTGAGATATGCCTCCAATGTAGACATGAGATTGTTGGGATATGCCGATGCAGATTGGGCAGGGAGCGCAGTGGACCGAAAGAGCACATCCGGTTGTTGTTTTACCTTGGGGTCTGCCATGGTTTCCTGGTGCAGTAGGAAACAAACTTCTGTGGCTTTGAGTACCGCAGAAGAAAAGTACATTGCATTATGTGTGGCAGCCTGCAAAGCAATGTGGCTTCGCAAGCTCCTTGCAGACTTATTTGGTCATGAGATGGATTCCACCGTTATCCATTGCAATAACCAGAGTTGTGTGAAGCTCTCCGAGAATCATGTGTTTCACGATGAATCGAAACACATTGAGATCAAATACCATTACATCAGAGATATGGTGCAGAGGAAAGCAGTACATGTGCAGTACCTTTCTACACACAAGCAAGTTGCAGATGTCTTCACCAAACCGCTTGCCAGGACGAAGTTCGAGTACTTCCGTGAGAGACTTGGCCTGGTGGATAATGCCTCCCTAGCTGAGAGGGAGTGTTGTTGATTGCAGCTTCATGAGACATTCTCCAGGTCGTTCTCCTCTGGACTGAGTTGAGACGATCTGTGAGAGAGCCCATGTGATGGGTGTGTCATACTCCTCTAGACTGAGTTGAGATGACATGTGGTCTCTTGTCATGCTCCTCTGGACTGAGTTGAGACGACTTGAGATGGTCTCTTGTCAGACTCCTATAGACTTACTTCAGTCGACTTGAGATGGCTCTCCAGATGGTACTCCTATGGACTTAGTTGAGTTGATCTGTTGAGAGTGACGTCCCTATGGCTGAGCACAGGTGGATGTGTCCCTAGTGGCTGAGCACTAGAGGATGTGAGAGATCCTTGCTATATTGTCTAAGAGTAAGATTTACTGTGTAACCCTAATTGTGTAAAGGGTACAGGTCGGCCCCACCATGTAAACATATTTGTGTAAAGATTAATTATATTATTGAGTTATAGAAGTCGGCCCTATTGTGCCAATAGACACACCTATTGTTGTGTTAGGTCTTGTATAAATAAAAGAGTAGATCCCCATTGTGGATCACTCACTCACACTTCATTGTAACTTTCTCTCAAGCTACTTGTACGGCTGAAGTGTGCACTTCTCTTAGGTACAAGTTTCAAGGTCATAGAGCACCCTCTTGTGTGCTCTAGGGTTTACAGTGTGGGGGATCTTCTCTTGACTCTATAGCAAAGGATTGTTGGGTTTTTCCCTTGATTGAGAAGGGTTTTCCCAGGATAACTTATTGTGTTCTTGTGCATGGTTATTCTTCTTGTGATCTTGGTTACTGTAGCTATTGTATATGGTATCGCTGCATTGTTTATGGCTCAAGTACATGCTAAATTGAAATAAACTACATGTGCATGAGCTAAGCATTAAAATTCAACAACAAGAAGGGTCCCACTACAATATTCTGTGACAACCAGAGTGTCATGAAGATAGTGACAACTCCTAACTTTCATGAGCACAACAAGCATATAGAGATGCATTTACACTTCATCACGGAGCAGACCCAGCTTGGTGTCGTGGATTTGGTTTATAAGGCCACGGAGGAGCAATTGGCTAACATATTTACCAAGCCACTTGGTCCAAACAAGTTTCATAAGTTCCAACCAGAACTTGGAATCAGAGATTCAATGAGTTTCACATTACAGGGGCATATGATTCACCACTTGTAATAATGTTTTATTGTACATCAGTTGTACCTTCCATTAGTTAGTATGACTTGGTCAACTTAGATCAGTGATCAAGTCCACCTTAATTAGTGGAACATATTTCTTTGGAAGACGTGGTCAAAATGATCCTTACCATAGACAGCTTTGATGACTATCCTATTCCAATAAATATGTATGCACATTGAACCTTAGTGGTTGCCAAGCAAACTATTGTTTGTGAATACAAGCGAAGTTCTATTAGGGTATTTCATACCCAACATATGTGTTATGTATTCTCTCTAATTACTTGATTTCTATTATAGTTTGATGTGCTCTTCTTAGTTATGTCGGCAGAAAAAACTAACACTCTCATTCGGCTGAAGGGATATTGGTTGATCACGTGGTTGGTGAGGTGATTTACTCTGCTTCAGTGATGCCAGTTGCCATGCAGTCAACATTACTTCTCATTGGTGACAGCTTCGAAATTAGCTTTTTGGAGTGCATTCGGGAGGCAACTGCAGACATCTTCGACACATTTGGTCCAAATATGTTTGTATTATGAGACAAACTTTTGTTTTCCATATGACAATTAAGGGAGACTGTTAGGAGTTATTTTATTATTATAATGGTCATATACTTTAGTATTAGGAGTTCAATGAAGTTACATTGTAATAAAGCGACTTAAATTATGTAAGTCACATGTCATTAATAATGTTAACTCATATTTACAATTAGGTCATGTCTTCATTAACAAAGTCACTGTACAGGATTTCATGTAGGAGACATTGTCAACGTTTATGTATTGTCATTCCGCATATTGATTAATGTATCAAGTGCATTTTCTCTCTCATATTGGGGCTTGCATCATTTCCTACTTGAGTGGTTCTTTCATTTTCCATATGTACAGTAGAAAATAGTAATTGAGAAATAACCTTTACTACTACAGACACTCCAGTATAGGATTGAGGAGAAAGAGACACACAACATATTATGATAACAATTAACAGATTATGTGTAAGACATATTCAAAGAAACTTCTAAAGATCAAAAAGTTTGATCATGCAATCGTGATCATGCCTCTCAAGGGGAGACATGCCCCTAGTCAATAGAATAATCAAAGATCCTGTAAGGAAATTCAAGACCTTAAGGTTAAAGCAGGATAAAACATTATACTAGAATACTGTATAATGAGTGGCAAAACATCTTCTCAAGGAAGAAAAATCATCTTCAAAATCATTTTGATTACCTCCAACACATTGGCCTTGTCAACCGAGCAAAGTTTCCCACGCCGTTTTCTGGCAATCTCAAAGGCAACTCGAGCAATGCGATCAATCTATGAGAAAAAATTCCAATGACTGAAATTAGATATGTAATACCCCACAAAATACCTTCTGCATTATAAATGTCTTGCAAAACTGAATAAACCTGGCAATTGAAATGTGCCCTATTTATAAAATGCAATTTAGACAGCAGAGAAAATGAAGAATAACAGAATATAATTAGCCATTATTAAAAAGTAATATGGCATACAGCACAGAGTCACAGACGCTTGCAATCATCAGTGAAAGTATTCGAGCATGAAGAAACAAACTTTTAATATATGTGCGATGTGATAATCTGCAGACACTAGTGCATAGTTACAAATTACAACCATTGAAACCAGAAAGGTTGTAAACTCGAGCAATGAGAACCGCTTTAGTATGCCCCCTCTAGAATCCATAACCTACTCCATGCTTTCTAAAGAAATTTGATTCAAAAGACTCGGAATTTATTTGATAATAATTTATATATGTTACAAACTTACCACATGAATCGTTGCCCAATGCCTAACTTGGGCACCAGACAAAATCGCAACAAATGAGAGATACAAACGTAATGATGAACTATAATTTTGTCCATCAATGTTGGGCAGCTGACTGAATGGAAGATGATCAGGCAGATGAAATTGATGATATTTTATAGTTTTGACTAACAATATTGCACCCCAAGAATAAAAGCCCCACTGTATCTACCAGGTACTTCCCAGATCATAGGTTTTAGAACAAGAAAAAATGAAGTCTGAAAGTGTTCACAACATGAAGAATTTGTCCTTTGTGTCTATGACTATCTATGAATATATATTATAAACTTCCGAGCATCAAATAATGACAGTAGATTACCATAGTGTGCATCATATGCTTTGTGTTAGGTTTTTGCCTAATTATATTATTGCGTAGTTGCCATTTGCATCAAGCAGGAGAGAAAAGTCAATAGTGTAATCCAAAAATGAGTAATCTCTATCATTTTGTTTTTTGCTCGTAAGCAGCTCCCATAGTATAATCCAAAAATGAGTAATCTCTATCATTTTGTTTTTTGCTCGTAAGCAGCTCCCATAGTATCGAAATTGAGAACCAAATAAACAAAATTATAATAAGAGTCCAGAAAAAGTTCAGATTTAAACAGTAATTATAGTCAACCAGGATAACTAAAACAATGTTGCAAATATTTTTTATTTCTCCCTATATTTCCGATATTTTTTTTTCATTTTTCAGCTTGCTACTGCTCAAACTCTCACAAAGGGAATGTCCCACCATGCGAGGGAGAGCTTGGGGCTATGGATAGGCAAGCCATCCACTGTCACCTCAGCGGCCTTGCCTCTACACTTTAAGGGTAGGGTTCCTAACCTAAGGAGGGTTTTCCTACGTGGTCAATACTGAGTCCTATCAATGTATTCGGACGGGAGAGGGCAGGGATTTGGTTTGACTCAAGGTTGACTATCTTCTCTAAAGGGATGACACAAGATACTCGAGAAAACATAATACCCAATAAATGCTTGAAAGGGAAAGTTTGCTTGCAAGTGTATAAATATGTCATATCAATGTGCCATCACTCATCACCATACACCAATAACCAATGGAATGCAAAGTATGTTATCCAATGTAAAATTTGCAACGTACAAGTATTAATGTAACATGTATTTCTTCACCTACAAGATGAGAGCAATGCAATTATAAACCATTCATCATCATTATTCAATAGAGCAGCAAAGCATAAGACAAATGTAAAGAATGCTCGTTTATAGGTGCAAGTGTTTGTGTATTACATTAATGAAGCATCAACATATACCCATAACAAATTCTGTAGTAAAATTGAGCACTTAATTGGACTGCTAGGACAGCAAGACACCAACAGCAGACTTGTAAACAGAATTATAAAGCAAGCAAGAGTGCATTCATTCCATCATGAAACTATAGTGTATAAAACTTGTACTAACTGTCCCCATAAACAAAGACAAGAGTATTGAAGTACAAGAAGCAATGATGATCAGGTCTAGGGTTTAGATCGAAAAGTATATCATCAACCAGATTCCACAGTTATGTCATAAATTCACTTGTTTGCTTATGCCACGGAAATATTTAGATCAATAAACATATATCAACAACACTCAAACTTCATTAAATTCTGCATATAATATGGATCATTATGCATTATAGAGTCAAAACCCTGACTGTAAGAAACCACAGAGGAAACAGACCTCTAGAACTTATGAAAATGAGCAACGATTCAAGGTCTAGTAATGTTGTTGGGGGTACTTAGGTCTCAGTTCATCACCATGACAGGGATCAAGCACAAAACAAGTGTAACAGCGCTCAGAACAGGTCACACACAAACCCCTTTCTAAACTCTGGACAGCCTGCAAATTATGACAGTCATGAAAGGGACAGCGGGCAGCAATCAAAGGAGGCAGCGCTAGAGTTTTGAGTGAGGTCGTTAGAGCCTTTAATGCATCGGTTTGCTGCTTGGTATGTAGTAGAGCATGGATCTTCCAAAACGTTGCTCAAAACTCAAGTATAGCTGACCTAACACACTTTGCCACCTCTGCAGATTTGACAGTAAATGAAACAGTGGACAGCAAGCAAGGATGAGGTAACGTCCAGCCTATTGGGAAGGTCGTTGGGCTAGTTTAGGCCTTGGTTTGACAGCTGGTATGGTTTGGAACTTGAATACCTTGTAACATTGCATAAATGAAGAGGAATATGCCTTGAACCCACACACAGATACACAGAAATTTCAGGAATAGGACAGCAAACGATCAAGACATTAATGGCTCAAGAAGACATTCCAAGCAGGGCTGCACAAGTAAGATAGATCAGATCTGATGTAAAGGTGCAAATTTGAAACCCTAGGGTTTGATTTTATAGGTGAATAAATGAAGACAAAAATAAATCAAACCCTAAATGCTAACAACAAGATATTCAATGAAGGATAGGCTAGCATCAATTACAATAAAGATATATCGATGAAGATCAAAGCAATCTAGCATATAGGTAGTGCATGGTGAAACCCTAGATTGCAAGCAAACAAGGGACAAAAAGAGAAAGTTGATTTTGTTTTTTTAGTGGTTGAAGACAATGATAGATCAGTGCCTTTGGAGGGCTACGGGGTCACTATATCAAATCAAGATGAAGTCTAGGGTTTAGGATGAGACAGTGTTGATGGCACCTAAAGGATTGCCCCTCAAGCATTGCCTAGGGTTAGAAGGTTCCCTTCAAGGTTGGATGGGAGGATTGGTTCATGAAGAAGCCTCTCCCGGTACTACCAAGGTGAACTCAAAGGTTGGCCAAGCAAAAGGATAGAGCCCTAGGACATCCTACCTTAATGCAATGAACAATGACTTCAATGATCAAAGAGGGAAGGTTAGAAGATCTTACCTTGAGAACCCTTCCAAGTGGAGTGTTCACCCTTCTTTGGCCTTGCAGTAGCCTTTGTCTTCCAACGAACCTTGAAAAGTGTTTATCTAACCCTTAAAATATACTAGCATTCACTCAAGAAAATAATAGATACACAAAGAACTCCTTAAACAAGTTTTCTCATATATTCAACGATTTGAAATGGAGGACTCTTCCTTTTATAGGTGAAGAGCCTCCTCAAATACAATACAATACAATGTGCTAGCTCAATACCATGAGCTCAAAACCACGGGCCAATACAACAAATGACATAACAAATCCCATAAAATGCTCCAAGAGTGAAACAACCCTCTAGAAAAGGTCCAAATACAATGATAAAGCCAAATGTGTGGGCTAGAGAGAGAAGGAAGAAGGTGCGCCCCTCAAAAATAGCACCAACTTCCCATCAAAGAAGGAATGGATGAGTCAAATATGGTCCAAGGACCTCCAATGTTCTCCAACCAATTCCGTCAAACCAAGGAATGGTCCAAATGTGGAATAACAACCTCAAAAGTGATGATGTCATCCGCACACGTGTGATCCATCCAAGTGAATAAGTCAACAGAAAAGGCACGTGTGGGCTACTCTAGGTGAGCATTCCTCAAGTAATCATCAATAAATCATGCGGAGATAGATATACAGCTCGTTTTGGTTACTTGGCTTTGTGGTCTGAAGAGCAGCAGAAGGCTAACTAGTGGTGGCCTAAGATCTGCAAAGTAAGAACACCCAAAAAAAGTATCAGATATATGTGGCTAGCTTTAAATAATAGAGTCCTGACCTAGGATATGCTTCAAAAGAGATGGACACAGGGGCCCAGCATTTGTGTTCTTTGTAAGTATAGTGAGGAAAATATTTCTCATCCTTCCAACTTTTGTCCTTTCACTTTCAGGTTTGGAGGGATACAAGTTATTCTTAAGGTCTTCAGGATATCTGGGCTGGAAATTGTCTTGAAGAGTGTCTCCTTGTGTGATTTTAAAGACAGGATCTCAAAGGAAAGTGGGCTATTCAATTCCAAGTTCTGTGTGGCATTTGGCTAGCTCGAAATGCTTTGCTTTTTGACGACAAACAGGCTCCTACTTTCCAGGTTTCAGCACAAGTTGCAGGAACTTTCCAACTCCTCAAAAAGAATTCACGAATCAAGATACCTCGTCAGGTTGAGGAACTATATGTAGACAAGACAACCCCTTGAGACGTTTTTGATGGAGCATTCCAGGGGCATGAGAATATTAGCGGTCTGGGAGGTATTTTATATATTACTGACAGTTATTTCTACAGATTCAAGGCATGTTTAGGATCTGGAACAAACAACTTTACAGAATTTACGGCACTCAGATCACTTATGATTGTGGTTCTCTCCAAAGGTATAAGAAGACTCCAAGTATTCGGGGATTCTATGCTGCTGATGGGTGGATGAAATATGATCAGCAGACACATAATGTCACATTACAACCTTTGGCTATTCAGATCAAAGAAAATTCAAGTCAGTTTGAGATTATATCTTTCAGTCATATATATAGGGAGCCAAATATGGAAGCCAACACCTTGTCAAAGCAGGATCTCATACAAGATTCACGATATTTATGGCCGGAGGAATGATTTGATGGGGTTTCATCTGAGACTAGGCAGAATTTATGATAATGTCTCAACAGTTGTCTTTTTTTGTTTCAGGAAGACTAGGTCTAGTACTTAGCTGATGTTTTTTCATACTAAAGGTTTTGAATTCCTGGATGACCATACATATGTCAGTTTTCAAACATCGTGGGATCTGATTATGATCTCCTGTTAGAGTGTTATAGTCAGCTCACTCATAGTCATAGCAGTATGGATACAATTTTAGTATTCCAGAACACTATGTATTTTACTATTTTGTTCCTCGGCACCTGAAGAATGTGTTTTGTATTCTTCTCTGGATATAAAATGCATAATTTTCCTTGGAAAAAAATTACCTATTTATCAATCTACAAAATTGTTGAAGAGTGATCAAGATGTTAAATCTTGAATACCAGATCTGTTTTGAATCCCCCTCCCTGGTAATTACAGCTAATATTAAATTCTTAAAGTAGAAGTTGACATTCTCTTTTATTTTTCCTTTTCTATCTTTTTACTTGATTTTTAACATTACCATTAATTGTTTCAGGATGTTTGAGAGTGGTTCCAACCTCATTGGACTCCATAAGGAGAAAGCAGAATTTCATATCCCATTGGCCAAATTGCAGCAGACTTAACAATTTTCACGATTTCAGGATTGGCCAAATTGCAGCATTTCCATTGCATTCTATCATGTATGAGCATATGGGATTGACGTTTAACCAAGAGCACCAAGCCCTCTATGTACCCCGATGTTGGTGGTGTTGATTGTTGAACTCCTTTGTCATGATTTTAGCAAAAATGTGCCGCGGAAAATAAAATTTCTGCCTCTAAACTGGCAAAGGCAATCCTATCTTATAATTTTTCAATTTTCTAAATATAATGAAAAATACATTGGTGATAGTCTAAATATGATTTATGATTTATTAATTATTATGTTACATTGTTATGTATAAGATTATAAAGTTTAATGATTTATTGTCCATTTATGTTTCAGGTTTCACATATTCTTATTTATATTTATTAGTATATCTGGTGGGGTCCGCTATGTCGAAGACCCCAACGTCCCCTAAGACATTCCCTAAAAGTTGGGGGGTGCTTCTACATATCCCCTGGATGCATTTCCCCGCTCCCACGTCCTCGCATCCCAGAAACTTGGTCGAACATTGTAATTTTATCTTTGCTCTGTTTCTGGTAGAACAGCAATAAGAACAAGAATAGATGAGCCAGCGGAGAATTTTGTATTTTACATACTCAGATAGTAAAACTAAAACCTCTCTCAGCTCCACATATAGCTGGGGTGGGTGTGTAATTATATGTTTCATATAATGCAAATACTCTTGTTTCTGCTAATAAAACAATAAAATATTCACTCACCTCAGAAGTGGAATAGACCTCTGTATTAAATCCAATACGTTCACCATTTTCATTTTTGCCAATTCCTTTTGGCCTTCCAAAGTAAATACCTGTCAAGATAGGAAAAATAGAACAGCTATGCATTATAGAGAATTGAGATACATGGTAAAAGTTACTTTGAAAATACATCATATTTCTTCCTTCCTCTGTATCAATGCTCATAAGGAGTTAATATGATTATTATTAAAATGACAACATGGGCACATTGAAAACACCACCTCCAGTAAGCTCTCTAACAACCATAATATCAACACCTTCAGCAACATCTCGCTTCAAAGTGGAAGAGTCTGCTAACTGCTCCAAAACAAATAAACAGATACTCCATTATCAACATATCATACACATAGAAAAGTAACAAAGATAGCATTCTCTTTGCCTTGCATAATAACAGCTGAGTTGCAGCAAGAACAGAATTTGGTTTTAAAAGGTTTCATAAAATATCCCATCCTCACTAATATTGAAAATAAATTATTGAGATCCAGAATAAACACCTGATTTCCCTACAAATAGCCAGCAATGTGCCCCAAGGACACCAGTCAATCTATTCACACAGAAGACTGGCAAATCTGCCTGGAAAACCTAACTTCAAGAGTAAAAACTCAATGAATACAACAATGTTGAAAATTTCAGGGGCCAGTTTCATTAAGATAGGAGCCCATTTCTTTACAGACTAGTCTGTATCTAATGCAGCAAATTTCCACTAATGGGAGCAATGCTTTTGTTAGTCACTCCCCTTGGTAGAGGTCTGTGCTTGACCTCTGAATCCACTGGTGGGAAGAGCAGAAATTATCATTTGGACACAGAGGGCTATCAACAAACAATCCAACAATGTAAGAAAAAGCATTCTTAAGGGTGTAATAAGAACAAAATCCGGTCTTATAGGAAGAGAAATCCAAGGAAGAAACACTAAAGAAAAGCAGAAGAGACTCAGGGTAAGAATAAACCTATGATCAAGAAAACTTAGAGACTAGAACTCAACAAGATTTCCACTCAAGATGGAAGTGAAAGGATCAACAGAGCAAACGAGATTAAATAAGAAGATGAAATCAGTCCTTGGAGTTACTAGCATTGGGACATATTTGTCTTATAAACTTAACATTCAAGGAAGACAAAACCAATTTCAAGCAGTAAAGACCATTTTCAAGCAGGATAGTTCAGTGCCGTCTCAGACTCTCAACAATCAGAGGCAAACAGTTTTTTAAATATTCCCCAATGATATTGATCTGGAAATAATAAAGAGGCGATTAAACACAATGCAGACCAGCCTAGTAGAGTTAAATGGAGGGTCCTGATGACGACAAAAGAATTCATGTATAGCCTCAAATCATAACAAGGAGATATCTTCATCATCTCTCTTCCTGGATAGATTAGCTCCATTCCTCAAAAAGCTATAGATAAGATGTGAGAAAAAATATGATATGGGAAGCATGTATCTAAATGTCCTATGAGAGATCTCGACTCTCTACATCTTGTAGATGTGGTATGATGTTGTCTGACACTTCCATAGCAATGATTGGAAGAGCTTCCCTATTTCCATCGTCATAAGCTTCTCATTCATCCAGATTATTTCGCCTCAAGTCATTTCAATGACAGTGCTCGAATGATTTTTCACCACAAGAATATCTTAAATTTAACAGACATATGTGAGTTTGACAATATAGTACATTCAGCAGTTCCCGCTGTCCCTCTAAATTGTCTTCATTGATTTTCTCACACTTTCAAAATGAACTTAGATATATAGCAACAAGCTTTGACCTCCTCAAATGTGAAGCGTGACTGTATGATGTCAAAAACCAAATGCCAATAACTCCAACACATAGGACACAAAAGATTTGGCAAATAAAACTTGTCTTTATCAACTACTTTGCATATATTTATATTACAATAATTGATACAATCAAGAATGGTTTTTAATGATCCCAAGGATCATTTTTGGCAACCCCAATGACAACTAAACTGCATCATTGTGTGTGACAACAAGTGTCAGTGTATTCAACTAGTAATATTTGCAATTCCAATGACAGCTAAACTGCATGATTGTGCATGACAACAAGTGTCATTATTCTCAACTAGCAATGAAAAATACTAACAAATGACTATTTAATTCTCCTAAATATCTAATCATAAGGGCCTAAAGAGAATCAACTCAAATCAACTTTCAGGGTCTATGTCTTCATCATTTCTTCCCACCCTAAAAAGAAGTGGCCTCCAATGTGCTCAAGGTGGGCAAAATGTTGTTGCATCCGAAGATGAGAAATCCACTTAGCATGATGAGGAAACCAACCCTTTGTGGTGTGGCAACAAGATAAGATTGGCTAGAGCCCTGTCTAGTAGTGCAGGTCTTTGTGTCAAAGACTATGTCTGCTTCAACTGGTTCTGAAAATCTAGAACAATATCCTCTGGATGCCTAATGGAACCTCTAACTCCAAATTGGATCCCTCATAATGATAAAGCGAAACGACATTGACCACAACAAGAATACCCAACTTATCTAGAAGGTCAAGTCACAAAGCATTATCTAAAATCAGTGAAATGTGTACGGACCATATCTGAGTGGTTGGCTTTGTGATGTGCCTTGTCCTTGAAACAGCGCTTGTCCAAATCATAGTTAAAATATCACCTAAATTTCGAAAAAATTGGGAGTTGAAGGCAAAAACAAAAAATCACCTGGCGAAAATTCACTGTCTGGGAAAAGATCAGAAAAATCACTTTTGTTTCTAAAAAGTTGCCAAAAATTGCCAAGGTTGTGAAAAAAGGCCAATATAAGCCCGAAATTTGATATTTTTGGGTCATTCTTTTTACTTTATTTTATACTTGAAGCCATAACTAGCAATATTGAATAGTCAAGAAAAGTCAATTAAAGGAGGACCACAATGATTCCGGTAATGCCATGTGTGCAGTCAATGTGCAAATGGAATTTTGACATGGAAGTATAGGCAGTGAAGCCATTATCATGTTTAGCATCCAAACTATTATGATATCTTGTCATAGATGCTAGTGTCATGGCATTTGCTACCACCAAATATATGTAGTGATAGATATGCAGTGGAGTACATGGCATAGAATAAGATACAGTAAACTTCATATGGAGAAAGACGAATTCCATATCCCATTCAAAATTTAGTAGACTTCACAATTTCAAGATTTCAGGGTTTTAGGATTGGTGGGATTGCAACATTTCAAGAGTGGATTCTATGATGTCTGAGGGTATGGGATTGGCATTTAATCAAGAACACTAAGCCCTCTATATAACGTGTTGGTGGTGGTGTTCGTTGTTGAACTCATCTATCATGACCTTGGTAAAAAGGTACCCTTCACTCAAGCCAAAACCACCAATTAGACAAGTTAATCTTTCTGCCTCATTTTAACGGTTGGATTAGCCAATTTCACCAAAATTGGAGGGTGTTGACTTGAGCAACAACACATTGAAGGGACTTGGATCCACAAGTAGCACCAAGCAGTAGCACTAGTGCTGATGTCCCTGGAGAATAGAAGAAAAGGACAGAGGAGTTAGAGAGTGCTACTAATGATGAGTGTTATCGCTCACACACTCCCTAAGGAAAAGTCCAACCTATTTCAGGGGGAAGCCTAAGGATACGAACAGGCAAAGCCACCGGCAACCTTGCCTCTGCACTTCTAGGCTAGGGTCACTAACCTAAGGAGGGTTTTCCTATATGGTCCAACTAAGTCTTATCGTTGTATAAGGTCGGGTGAGGACAAAGGACTTAGTTTGACTCGGGTTGACTCCTTTAGAAGGATGACTCAAGACATGCTAAAGAAGAGAACACTTGATAAATGCTTGAAGGGAAAACTTTGCATGCAAATGCAACAATATTTATATCCATATACCAGTCATTATCATTAATAAAAAATTCAAAAATACGAGATCCAATCATAAGCAATGCTCAAATTTTCTTGAGTGTTCCAACAAACTACTCGCAACCATCAACGACATAAATTATAAAGCATTCAAAGTAAAGTATATGCTTGGTTCAACATGAATGCCATACATCAACGAAGTGCAGTGTGTTATATAAAGTTTGCGAAGATTACTAACATGAGAGCAACGCAATTATTGACCATTCATTGTCATTATTTAATAGAGCACGAGACAAATGCAAAGTATACTCAGTTTATATGTGTCATGTGTTCATCGAACTGTGCAAACATGTATAGCTTGATAACAATGAATGGTAAACTCTATGAACAGATTTCAATGTTAAGTCCGATGTAAAAAATGAAAGCATGACGATATACCACCAGATCAAAAAAAATGTATCAAATGCTTTACTTATGTTCTCAGCCAGGTTTGTAATCGTGTCATCTAAACATTATCTGGTTATGAGCAACCAAGACTCAGAGCGTGTGTGATATGTCAGAGATACACCATTGAACAATGATCAAACTACCAGGTTCGTTCGGCAGTATCCAATATATGTCAACACACAAAATTTCAAGAGTCTTTACACCCTGTGGACTGTGGTAATGGACCCATATTTGATACAGATTTCAGACCTTTAACGTGATATTGGACAAGGGCATCAAATAACAGTCAAGGGCGATTACAACCGTTGGGTGCTTTGGCAATAATTACATGCATCAGAGAAACAAAATGCTGCACGAGGGAGGTATACTGGAAACCCTGTGATTTTGATAGATATACTCGACAGCCAAGAAAGGCTATGATGAATCCTTACACAAGGTTCTTGGGCAAGATTCATTAAACGAGAGTATTTCAACCATAACCCAATGACCAATGTTATATCATTAAATCGATTCCGAAATTCAGATTGCATTGCATTTGTCAATCATGTCCTCATCGGACCCCTGAGTTACATTGTCCAAAGATTAATGCACTAACAACCTAAACTACTGCTCAATATACAGTTTCGTAGATCATTTAGTCTAGATGTCAAAAGACAGCCATAGAAATTTGTCCAATTTGAAACCAAATGATATTCAACAACAAGCCAATGACTGTCATGTAACAAAATACCAACAGTAGCCAAGATGAGCAAACATCAAACGTATATCACAAGGCTGTTGGGAGCGGGAGCGGGAAGCGCAGATTTTCAAAAATCTCCGGGAGCGGGAGCGTTTCGGGAGCGTTTTTTATATAATACATAAAAAATATATATTTTGATGCATATATATATATATAAAACATGCAAAATGTTGAATCAATTGCAAAAAACCAATGTTCCACCA
>ML777238.1:174028-187995 GCA_009831015.1 Picea engelmannii
CTCTAATTCACCCCTTTGTGAATTAATAGTCATTTTAGGCCAAAATGACTAAATTTCACTTTATCCAAAGTCAAAGTGAAATTAGACAACAGTACAAGGTACAAAGTGTAATGTCCTTCCCTCATGTGCTAAGGAGGTCATAAACACATGGGGAACACCTCCCAAGGTACAAAACTCAACACTCCCTCTTACCGAGGAAGGTGTTCCTCACCAAGCCCATCTTGTCTCTGAAATAGACATGCTTGCCCCGTGGCAGGGACTTGGTGCGAATATCTGCTACCTGGTCATCTGTAGATATATACTGCAACTGAACTACCCCTCTCTAAACCCAGTCACGAATGAAGTGGTACCTAATCTCAATATGCTTCGACCGGTCATGAAACACTGGATTCTCAAAGAGTTTTATGCAACTCTGATTATCACAATGAATGACAGTCGGAGACATCTCCTGACCGAATAAACCAACCAGCATCTTGCGAAGCTAAATGGCCTCGCAACTGACCTGACTGGCCGCCATATACTCTGCCTCGATCGAACTCAAAGAAACTGACTTCTGCTTCCAGCTAAACCATGAAACAAGTCTTGACTCCAAACTGAAGCAGCACCCTGAGGTGCTTTTCCTGTCAGCAGCACATCCTGCCCAGTTTGAATCTGTGTAGCCAACCAAACTGACTCCATCTCCCCTCACATAGTCTAGACCATAGTCCATTGTCCCAGCAACATATCTCAAGACGTGTTTTGCCCCAACCATGTGAACACTCCTCGACTCAACCATGTACTGGCTGAGTGTGTTCACGGAAAAACATATATCTGGTCCAATGTTAACCAGATATATAAGTGAACCAATCAACTGTCTGTATACTGTGCCATCCACCAACTGGCTATCTAAAGCACTAAGCTTCTTCCAGTTGGTGATCATAGGTGTAGACATGGGTCTGCAGTCCTCCATCTGAAATCTGCTCAAAATATCTGTTGCATACTTCCCCTACCCGAAAAATATGTGACCCTCCTCCTGCCATACCTCCATACCCAGAAAGTAGTGCATCAATCCGATATCACGCATCTCAAACTCTGATGCAAGTCCCAGCTTGCACTCAGCTATGAGATCCTCGGCTCTTGTAATGAATAAATCATCCACATACAAAATGAGAATGAGCATGTCCTCACCCCTAATGATGAAATAGAGGTTTGGATCAGCATCGCTCTTCTCGAAGCCCATCTGAAGCAAATAAGTATCAATCCGTGAATACCAAGCTCGGAGAGCTTGCTTCAGACCATATAGTGCCTTCCTCAGAAGACACACGTGAGTCTCCCTGTCACTCACCTCAAACCCCTATGGCTGCTCTATGTACACCTCCTACTCAATAAAGCCATTCAGAAATGCAGTTTTCACATCCATCTGATGAATGCGCCAACCCATCTCTGCTGCTATGGCAATGATAGTCCTGATAGAAGTGTATCTCGCAACTGGTGCGAAAGTCTCGTCATAATTGACTCCCTCAATCTATGAGAAGCCTCGTGCCACAAAACGGGCCGTGTGTTTCTCCACGCTGCCATCTGCATCAATCTTGGTCTTGTACAACCACTTGGAAGTCACAATTGACTTCCCCACTGGCCTCGGAACCACATCCCAGACATCATTGTGCACAATGGAGTCATACTCCTCAACCATGGCCTCTCTCCAGACCTGACGGTCAACTGCCTGCGCAAAAGTATGTGGCTCAGTATCCCTGATACTCGTCACTAGTGCCAAATATGCTCCCAATCTGACTGGTGGCCTGCTCTCTCTGATCTAGCTCTTGGGCTCCCCTACATTCTCCCTGGCCTCCTTCAGGATCTCCTGAAACCATCTAGGTCTCCTCTTCCCTGAAGTGGTCAATGGAGAAGTAAGGCCTCTCTACCCAAGAGTAACTGCCTCTGGACTCGTCTCAACACTCTGAGATCCCGAAGACTGTACTCCCTCTGAAGTCTGTGCCCCATCTGACTGAACATGCTCTGACTGTGACCCTGAAGTTGTGCATGGTGACCCTATCACCCCTGATACTGGTGTACCTGACGACTGAGGTTGTGCTCCCTCTGAGACTGCAACTAGCAACTCTACATCATCCTCAACTCCAACTCTCGACTCAAGAGATCTCGCAAAAGCCCTATCCTCCTCAAATCTAACATCTCTACTCACCACCACTTTCCTAAGTGGCGGAATGTAAATGCGATAGGCTTTCGACACCTCTGAGTATCCAACTAGAATCCCCTGCTGGGTTGTGGGGTCTAGCTTTGTCCTCTGATCCAGGGGATCAAATTTTGCTCAAAAATTCAAAGTGCTCGGAATCGCTTCAAATCGGACGAGAGTGTAGGCCTCGTCGTTACGAACCCAACGCAACTCGTTTGGGTTCAAACGGACATCGAGAGCGAGAGATATCGCATTCTGTTCCAAATGACAAACAGGGAAAAAAAAGGGATGTTGACTGTACAGTCCGTACGGACGCTGACGTGGCAGGTCGTACGACACGTGGCAGGCAGCTATTTGGACAGTTGGCAAGTGACATGGCTTGTTCGCAGCGAACGGGATGGCGACACGTGGCCCAATCAATGGTCGCCACGTGTCAATGGCCGCCATGTGTCACATGTATATTGGTTTAAAATCTTTGCATTTGGCAGGAGTCGACCCTGTGACCTCCGGGCAAGGTAAAGCCTTGGGAAGGGCCGCCCAACCGACGCGCCCGCATGTGTTACTTAACATATGTATGCGTTTTAATATATTTGAATTTGCAAATATGTGAATTGGGGCGCGAACCGGGCCGGGGCTAAGCCCCGACCCACGGTTATATATATGTATTGCATACGACCAATGTTATGGGCGGTTAAACCCACCGTAATATATATATGTGTGTTGTAACCATTTGGTATGTGCGCGGTTTGACATATAACATGTGACCATTGTGTATGCGCGCGGTTTAATCCTATGGTTTTGTATATGGTTTGAACCTTAGCCTTGTTTTGTATTGTGCGCGATCATGTGGTGGCCATGTGCCCACGGGCCTTGGTAGTTAAAGGTCGGCGCGTAACCGTTCGACAGTTTGTACCGGTTGTGCGATTACGCTCGGTGCTAAGTTTTACCGCTTAAATATGTGTGTGGGCTAGGTTGAGCCAACAAGGGTGCGTTTTGTAGATGCAGACACAGCAAGTTTGAAGGGGGACTTCCAGGAAGCCTATCTTCTTCAATTTTTGGCCAAACGAGGTGCCGAAAAAGCCCATCTAGGGGTTTTTGGACGTTCTAAAGCCATTGGAGCAGTCTATTTGGTATTTTGAGCATTATAAAGCACATTTTTTTAGCACTTTGAGCAAATAATACAAATGATCCATTGGAAGTTGGACCAGGAGATGTAGCCCAAGAGAGGGGTGAACTCCTTTATCATTTGTTGTGTTATGTGTTTTCTGTTCACTGTTATTGTTGCTGTTTATATGCATCTTGAATGAGCAAATTCTATTAAAGTTGTGTTGCAAAGTTGATCCATTTGCATTTTAACACATAAAATTTAACTTGCAAATATTTTCAAGAATACAAGTCTTCTTCATTTTTAGATCATCCTCCTCTCCGAGGGGACATGAGAGAAAGTCGAGCACCTAAATATCCTGATGTGTTCGACATCGGGCCTCCTATTAGTGAAGGCCTCCTCAGGAGTCATCTTCCCCAAAATCCTATGGGGGCTCCTATTCTGCACATAAACTGCAGTAGCACATGCCTCTGCCCACAAATACAAAGGCAAACTCTGACCATGTAGCATAGATCTCGTTGCATCGATAATGGCTCAGCTCTTCCTCTCAGCAACCCCGTTCTACTGGGGGTTGTAAGGTATGGTCATCTGTCTCCTGATGCCATGTTGTGCACAGAAGTCTACAAATTGTCTCGAGGAATACTCTCCCCCGTTATCGGACCGCAAGACCTTGATCCTCTTTCCCGATTGGTTCTCCACAAGAGCTCTGAACTCTTGGAACCGTGTGAAGACCTCACTCTTGGCCTTCAGGAAATAGATCCAAGTCTTCATCGAGTAGTCATCAATAAATGTGAGATCATACTCACAATCACTCAAGGACCTCCGAGTCATGGGCCCACACGTCCGTGTGTACTAAACTCAGTATCCCAGCTGACCTGGTGTCACTGTTGGGGAACGATGCCTTGGCAAACTTGCCAAGCGCACACCCTTTGCAAACATCCTGATGCTCTATGTTGATCTGTGGCACTCCAATCACAACCTCTCTCAGTCCTCCAAGAGCCCCATGTTGTAGGTGGGCCATCCTACGATGCCATAACTCACATAACTGTCTGTTGCTATCGTTGCTCGCTGCCAATACATGAAGTGGTTGAAAAAGCAATCTGAACAGTTTCCCCTCTCTCACTCCAATCACCTGTCCTGAGGCACGTGGAGAACCCCAAGGATGAATCAGTACCTCGGTGCCTCTGAATGTCACCTCAAGACCTCTATCCTGGAGGGTGGAAACTGATATCAGATTCTTCTTCATGCCAGGGACATAAAGAACGTCTGTGAATGATATAGGTGGCAAGCCATCTCTCCGAAAAGCAACTGTGACAACTCTGTCATCTCCAAGAGAAATCTCAATCATGACCTCAGTGTCTCTAAGATCAGAAAAATGCTCTCGATATCCAGTCATGTGGCTCGAATCCCCGTTATCAATATACCAGATCCTGGGTGTCGTCTAAACTGAAGTGCAGCATGTGAGGAAAGCACACTCTCTCTAAAACTGTGTCTGAAAGTCAATCTCCTTTGTTGTAGCTGCGGTACCACCCTTCTTCTTCATGTTCGGGCACTGTCCAGCATAGTGCCCAAACTTCTTACAAACAAAGCACTTCACTTTGCTCATATCTCTCTTCTTACCATTGCTTCTCTCTCCTCCTCCACTCCCCTGTGGTGGGGCCCCAAACTTGGGACCCTGTCAACCCCCACGGCCGACCTTCTTGCACTTTGTCCAAAGCGCAAGATCCTCCTCACCCTGACCAATCTATTGTTGGTGTTGCTGCTGCTGTCCAGAAGCCTCGGCTACTAACCGAATCTCCTCCTAGACGAAGTCATCCCACGTCCTCTCTCATGTAGGCATGACCTCCCTGGCAACTATGCCACGTACAAATGCACCCCACGGGTTGGTGAAGCTATTCATAGCTTGCCTCACCAAAGAGTTAGGGTCAACAACCTCAACGACGACTCCAAGCTCGTCTCTGATCTGAGTGAAGCGACCAAGAAATGAAGTTACCGACTCATCCTTGAGCATGCGAATGCCCCTAAGTCGGTCATGAAGAACCATCTTTCGATTCTCATTGGAGCTCTCATACAACTTGCATAGAGATGCCCATCTCGTATGCACAAGCCTTCCCCGTCAAATGGGGTATGATATGGTCACGAATTGCGTCACAAATGGTCCTCTTTGCCTTGTTGTTCCTTTTCCTGAATTTTGCTACCAAGACGGGAGCAGTTACAGGAATGGGGGGAATAGTTGCCTCGACTATATCCCATAACTCGAGGTCCTCTAAGACGAAGACCATCCTCGCCTTCCAAGGCGACCAATTGGTGGCCCCTGCTAGCCTGTCCTCAACTCGCATCTGAGATGATGACATGTCTGCCAAACTGCACTGCCCAACTGATGGTTACTCTGCCAAGGAAAACACTGTCTCACTCCTATCAACACAGGTGTGAAAAGAGACAAGTATACTATGACCACACTCCTAACAAAATAGGTGTGAAAAGAGGTCACATCAAATCAGTCTCACTCCTATTGCGTAGGTGTGAAAAGATATTGATAACAAGTGTCCAAATTGCCCAACAATCCTCTGAAAAATTCTGCCCTCTAACAACCATTGAATGAGTCAATGGCTGTCCTCAAAAATCCGCCAGAAAGAAGTGTATGACAGCCACTCAAAATGTTGTCCCAACTATCCAAAAATTCAGCCACCGAAGCTCTGATACCATGTGAAAATTCCAGGTCCTATCAGCTTGCCTTCTTGGTCTGTCTTTGACCAAAGAAAGGCTCTAAGTTTCAACTGTAAGTTAATTTATTTTCTGTTTTTTTATAACAGCCAACAGTCCAAAAGTATTTTGTTGATTTGTTACGGTTATGTTCTCGATTTTGGGTGCTCTAGCATGTCGTTTTTGTCACTAGAAATTAGTACATGCATCTTAAAATAAACATAACACACCTAAACATCGTTTACTGTTGAATATGAACAGATCTAAGAAACTAAATCATGCATTTGTAGACACAGGTATTTTTGGTCAACGTGACCCTAGATAAAACCCCCTATTTTTGGTCAACATGACCCTGGACAAACCCCCCCAGGGAAAACCAGTTTGGAATATATGTGTATATATGAGGAAAGCAGAAGAAGGGTTACAGTAAACACAATATATGAAAGAACCTAATACAATAGCAACTCCAATTGAGCTGATATACAAGCTCTAAATCAACAGATGTGCCCCAGAATGGTGCGCCCCTCATGCAAACTGCTAGAACCACTGAATCTGCTCCAACTTCCAACTGTGAGATCAGATCTGAAAACCCCTCCACAAGAATGAAGCTCTAGTAGATGGCCTCCCTCTGAAACTGATCTCACTACAATCTGATGGCTAGATATCCTACCAGGTACGAATCAACCTCCACAGCTAATGCGCCCCTCTCAGAAGTAGAATAGCTCCAGTAAATAATCAAGGCAAGTAGCTCCAAGCCTCCATCAATGAAAGCAAGCGACCTCCCTCAAGCATCTTCACAAAACTGACCTCATCTCCATCCTCCAAGAGCTCCTCTCTGAACAAGCAAAAGACCAAATGAAGAATGCGCCCCTCCTTCACCCTTTGCGCCCCTCTTTGACTAGCAAAAGGAAACCTAGATATTCAACGGTGGAGATCATCTCATCTCCCATCTAATCGATGGTTGAGATCTCCCCATGAATATCTAAATCACAAACCCACTTTGGGTTAAGTTTCCTAAGTCAACTTTATGTCTCTAATTCACCCCTTTGTGAATTAATAGTCATTTTAGGCCAAAATGACTAAATTTCACCTTATCCAAAGTCAAAGTGAAATTAGACAAAAGTACAAGGTACAAAGTGTAATGTCCTTCCCTCATGTGCTAAGGAGGTCATAAGCACATGGGGAACACCTCCCAAGGTACAAAACTCAACAACAATAAAGTTGCATGCTTCATAGTCCCATGAGAAGGGCTTCACCCTAAAAGAGCTATAAGCTCGAGGTGAAGAGCAAAATAAAAAAAGAAAATGTTAAAAAAACAAATGAAATAAAGCATGAGCTATACCCCCAAGTTATGAGGCCATTACGCCAAGTCCTATGCAATGAAATGCATATATAAAATGAAATAAAATAAAACTGAAAAGCCAAAAAAGGTTAAATGAACAAAGAAAAAGGCAAATAAGGGGTAGAAAGACACAATGCCAAGGAAAGGGTAACTCAATGTATAATTGCTCCCTCATATCTCAAAGGCAATCATGTGGATGAATATCTTAAACAACCTCTTCATGACTATGCAATTCAACTCATAAAGTTACCCGTCAAACCATACCATCTATCACTACACATACTTCTTGATTGGTTTTCTTGGGAACTACTTCTCTTCTTGGGTGTTGACACATGAAACAAGGATTAACGATGCCCCCATCATACCTAAACTTTGCAAATTGTATAAATTCTATGAGATATTGTGAAGATAGAAGATGATACTTGATGTTTCTCTACCTAATGGCATTTGCATTTGACATGACTCACTTTTTATGTTGCATTGGATTTGTGTACATGCCTCGGGATTGATGACTTCTCCACGCCCCTTGAACCTTGCTTTGGACATGGTACTTTGCAATGATCGTTAAGATGACTTGCATAGATAATTGCACTGCTTACAGGACATAGAGCAGGGTTTGCACACCTTGAAGAGATATAGCACATATTTTGAGGGCGACCAGCTTTAGGAGCAGTTATCTTTTGATAGAATACCCAAAATTCCACCAGATCAACACCATTAGATGCAGAATGGCACGGGATTTCCAAAATGTGGTCATAATAGAAATTCAGGAGAAAATTGGCACAATTACAGTGCTTTTAAAATCTACTACGAGAAGATTATCGCTTAATTTTGACCACTCATGGGACACCTTTGGAGGAGGTCGTTCCACATGGTGAGGATGACGACTTGGCACTTGAGGAGAGTTTACTTGATTTGGGGAGCATCTTTGGGGTCTTTCGACTCATTCACTTATGTATCATGGATATTATTCTATAGGTGGCAAAACCACCTCATAGTTTATGTATTTGTTACCATATCTCTAGGGTTTGTAAAGAGATAATGGTATTTTATATTCTTTTAGGATAAAAGCTAAGAGAATATTATTTTTATACTGAGAGTGTTGCTAAATCTCTTCATATAAATAGAGAAGCGCCTCTCATTTGTAATTGAGTGCTAGAACTTCTGGAGAACACTACTTGTCTACTATCATGACTATATTTTTGCTACAGATGGATAACTAGAACGACTTCTTGAGGATGATGTCTTGTGGATGCTTTACAAAATTTCATGAATGTTCTTGGCTAGGGTTTTGTGGATAAAACGATTTCTTGTGTAAGTGGTCTCTCTAAATCTTTATCAATTTTGTTTATGAATGATTGTAAGTGTAGTTGTGCTTCTCTAGTGGTGGTGGTGTAATCTCTTTCTACTTTCTTAAACAAGTCCCTTCTTCAAAGCTCTTAGAAGATTACTAGTGGAGTATCTTCCCCTTGAATTATCTTGAAGCTTGTAAGGCACTTGGTGGATTTGCTAGGGTTTGTAATGGACAACCCTAACTATCACACTAGTTTCACTTACACTTTCTCAAGAGAATCCTTAGTTGATCCCATATGCCAAAAGAAATTAGTAGGCACTAGTCTTTTCTCATCTAGTCAATATTAAATTCAAAATTCAAAATTTTATCTTTGTTTTAGGGTAAATCTAGGGTTTGTTTAGGTTACATTTAATTTTCAGCCATTAAAAACCCTAGATGTCTAAGGTTTTCTTGCATATTTTTGACCTAAAATCCTAGGATATTCTTGCATGTGTTTGACCTAAAATCATCTCTTGGAAAATCAGCCTAGCTGCTTTATACTACAGCAATTTTAGGGCTGGATGTCTTGGTTTTATTGGCTGTTATATGCTCTTGGATTTTCAGAATTAATAAGTTACTTAAACCCTAGTTTTATCCCTCATTTTAGCCCTAAATTTCACTTGTTTACAATCTACTTAAGTGGCCGAAATATACTGCTGTTATAATTTGTTTACTGATGTAATTTCTTATCTTTTATGCATGTTTTACAATAACCTTTAGTAATTTTCAGATTTGTATTGTTTGGGAATAATTTTGCATTAGATAATTACTTGATAAACCCTCTAAAACAGCCCTAAAGTGAGCAAACCCTAAATCTGAAATTTACATTGATTAACCACCCAATCTATAAATCATATATCATAATCGGTTGGTGGTAATTTGGTAGTTACATAGGTGACCAAGGACTTGTCTTGCATTGGGAACCCTAGGGGCTACTAGGGAAGCCTCCCTTGTGTTGGATTCATCCTTCAGTAAAATGAGGGTAGTTGTCTAGGTGACAATGGCAACATTTCTAATGTTCCACTAGTCTTAGTACCTTGAGAAGGATTTGCACTAAGATGCAATATTTTGAGGTAACAAGTACCAGTAATGTTTAGGGTTTCAATAAAATTGGCATAGGATAGAGGTAAGCTCTTCAAAGTTTTAACCACCATATCTTCTTCTTCCATTTTCCTTTCAATTGATTTCAATTTATCTCTAATATCCTTGATTTTATCAAATGATCTTGCAAGGAGTCAAACTCCTCCATCTTAATTGAAAATAACAAATCTTTAAGGAAGAAAGCCTTAACTTTGTTTGAGGTTTCATGCATGTCTCATAGATCCCCCCACGCAATAAATGCATCATTACCATCTTGAACTTCGGGGAGAATCTCATTCGTCACTAAGAACTTGATTAGCATCACAAAGCTTCTCAATTCTTCACATCACCTCCACACAAGCATTCACATAGGTTTGACTCTGCATTCCTTTTCCCAATACAAGTCTATTCAAACATATATATTCAAAGACTGCAAGCATCTTTTGTTTCCATGAATTAAAGTTTTGTCCATTAAACTTTTGGTTTCCATCCAACATTATATGGGATAAGGGTTTTAAATACACCAAACAAATCTAAATTCACTCTTCTAACTTAGTTATTGACAACCTTAACACTATCCCACTTTCAATAACAACGCACTATAAACATCAAAATAAAACAACTTCTAACATCACACAACCTCTTTCCACTCAAGTTTCAAAAAATATTTTTGTTCTCAAGACCATTCTAGGCCCCAAAGAAAATCTTTATTCTACAAGTATTCACAAAAAAATACTCTTCCACTTGCAAGTAAGAGTATCAAAAAACTTACTTGTACTAGATTATAGATGTCGCTCATCACAACAATGGCTTCTCTGTCAATTCTCACGCGGAAATTCCTTACTTGCAAGTAAGAGTATTAATAAACTTACTTGTCCCGAATTACAACTATCACTCATCACAACGATGGCTTCTCTATCAATTCTCATGCAGCAATGTCTTACGATGAGTACTCTCTCTCTCTCTCTCTATGACTGGGCGGGCTTGGTGTTTTCAATTTGTCTAGGGTTCTATCCCCATGACATAATTTTCTTTTTCAAATGGCCCACTAACAATCAATCTCAATGGCAACTCTTTACACAAGTAATCATTTTGTCAACCCAGGTAGTTATACCTCACGATGGAATTGGCACGGCTCTTTACTTTTTAATGGATCGACTTTAACCAAAATCGATGATTTCTCTTTATTCTCGACTATCTCCTTTGTGTTGAGATTTGGGTACCTTGGAAAGTGGTCCCCTTGTGTTTTTGAGTCTCTAAACCAAGGTTGTCGAACCGTCCACCCCCCCACGGTCCGAACTCCAAACCGCTCTCCGAGCGGGAGTGTCCCCGAACCTCGCTCCGACCCTCGCTCCCGACCTCCCGAACCGCGCTCCTTGCCAATTGTCAAACCATCGCGCTCCCGAACCGCGCTCCCTGCCAATTGTCAAACCATCGCGCTCTCGAACCGCGCTCCCTGCCAATTGTCAAACCATCGCGCTCCCGAACCGCTCCCGAACCTGCAGACAGCGCTCTAGATACGCTCTGAACTGCACTCCTGAAACCACGCGGACGCTCCCCAAAAATTGCCACGAAAAGTTCTTTTTTTTGTTTTTTTGTTTTTTTTTTTTATTTTTTTGCTTTGTGGGTGAGCCCTAGGGCATTTTTAGGGTTAGAGAGGGGAGATAAAGCACAATCTCTCCCTCTTCTTCCTCATTGTTTCATCTTTGAGTTGGAGTGAAGAGGGAAGGAGCTCTTGGTGTTGGCTTGGTGTTGGTGTTGGCTTGGTGTTGGAGCAAAGTTGGAGAGCTTGAAGAGGATTTGTGAGAGCTTGGAGGAGACAACAAAGGGTTCCATCTACTTGCAAATCATTGAGGATTCATCAAAATAGGTATGCCCAATGTGTATTTTTGTTGAAATTTTGAATATTGTTCACAAAATGTCTTGTTTATTATTGTATTTTTGTCTTCTCCTACATTTTCCCATTCCCCCTTCATCCTCATTCTATTGCAGGTTGTTCATCTAAAACTTGAAGAAAATGTTTTTCTTGTGGTGTTTCCTAACATTTTTGGTTCTCATGGTGTTGTTTGGGAGTAGGCATGTGAATGAAAAAGATGATAGTGGTCATTCTCATAGTGACCCAGACTACCCAATGAATGAAGGGGAGGAGGGTGGTGAAGGGGATGATAATGAAGTTGATAGTGGCAAAGCTTCATTAACCCCCTTGTGGAGGTATGTCACAAAACTTGAGGAGGGTAGAGGTGGTGGAACCACTAAGTTTTTCTACCCACATGGTTGTCGTCCAAGAAAACCTTATAGCGGTTCATACACCCGTGTGAGGAGGCATCTTTGTGGGGTATTAGACAGTGATGATAACAGATGGTCCATTGGTATTGCAATTTGCCCTAAGATAACACACGAAGAGAGAAAACTACATCAAGATAGAGGAAGTTGCACAAAGAATTAATACTAAAAAACAAAAGGTTCAACATGATGCATCTTCTCCCTTTTCATCTTCTTCACTTGGTGGAAGGTCGTCACCCAGTGGAAGTGGAAGTGGAAGTAAGAGAACCATAGAAGATTTCCTTGATATTACTGGCAGGGAGGAAGTGGATGCAAAAGTGGCAAGGTTTCTTTATGCATGTGGTGTGCCATTCAATGTTCTTCGCTCCCCTTATTGGCATTCCATGATTAAAGCCATCAACAAAGCCCCCATTGGATACAAGAGCCTCGGATATGAAAAGGCTAGAACTGTGTTACTTGACAAGGAAAAATCAAAAGTCAAAAGATCTCTTACACGGTTTACAGATGGGTGGGCAGATGTTGGGGTATCCATTGTATCTAATGGTTGGACAAATGTTAGAAACCAACATTTGATAAATATCCTTGGTGTTTTGTCTATTGGTGCAATGTTTCTTGGAGCTCATGACTCCTCATCAGTCATGGCATCTTCTCAAAACATAGCAGACATCTTACTGAAAACTATTGATGAGGTTGGTCCTACTAATGTGATTCAAGTAATCATTGATAATGCAGCAAATTGTAAAGGAGCAGGAAAAATCATTGAGCAGAAATATACTCACATCTTGTGGTCTGGTTGTTTGGTGCACACATTGAACCTCTTAATGCATGATATCATCAAGCATAAAGAATGCACATGGATTAATGATTTGTAGAAGCGAGGGAAGAAACTCATTAAATTTATCACCGAGCATTCAAGGGTTAATGCATTTTATGGCACTTACTCTAAATTGCAATTACTTAAGCTTGCAAAGACTAGATTTGGAAGTTATTTCCTCACCTTTAGGTGCTTATTGAGGGTAAGATAGGCTTTGGGTGTTATGGTGATGAGTGATGAGTGGGATGACATTAGCACTGATAGAGATGGCATGGATGCAACAAAGCACACTGCCCTTGATAGCCATTTTTGGACACAGGTCAAGTATGTTTTACAGTTCACCAAGCCAATTTATAACATGATTCGGTTTAGAGATTCTGATCAACCAATCATTGGGGAGGTGTATGAGCAAATGGATAATATGCTAGGACAAATTAAGGACATTGTTGAACCTAGAGATCAGAATTTGTATGATTTTATCAGTATAGAAGTGGAAAAACAGTGGGAGAAGCTAAATATTCCACTACATACCTTAGCATATGTGCTTACACCAAAATACTATCATATGTCATGGCTTTCAACCCCAGCACCAGGGGGTGGGACGAAGAGAAAACCACACCAAGATCTAGAGGTTCAAACTAGTTATATGCAAGCATTAGAAAAAATGTACCCAGATGTTGAGGAGTGTGATAGCATTCAACAACAGTTGAGCCATTACATCAGTTGCACTGGTGCCTTTGGGAGCAACGTTGCATATAGAGATCGAGGGAATTTTCCTTCTCTTCAGTGGTGGGACATGCATGGCGGTAATACACTACAGCTATGTTCTATGGCAATGTGGGTTCTTTCACAAGTGGTGAACACTTCTTCAGCAGAGAGGTGTTGGAGCACATACAGTTTCATCCACAATGTCAGAAGGAACAAGTTGAATGTACAGCGAGCAGAGACCTTGGTCTATGTGCATTACAACTTGCGATTGTTGACCCATTATTGTGAGGATCCAACTATAGATAAAGCAAATAAGATGTGGGACTACAATCCAGAGGAGGACAATTTGGAGGATGGAGCATTGGTTTTGGAGGAGTTGGAGAATGCTCTTTTGGATGAGGATGATCATGCTGAGATGCCACCACCCAG
>ML777238.1:197012-208636 GCA_009831015.1 Picea engelmannii
AACTGGCCCAAAACATGTTTCTGGCAATTTTGGCAATTTACTATTTTTAGCAGGTTTTAACTTCCGGGGCCATTTTGAGGGTCCAAATGAAGGTTTTTCGAGATCGAGGTTCTCAATGATAGCCGAAGGCATGATTGAGCCCCAAAAATGAATCTCCTCGACGATACCTTTCCAACGAGCTATCACACGCCGAAAACGGAGATCGTATGCAAAAGTTACGACCCCGGGAAGTTGATGTACTCACTTACCCAAACGGGGCCCACGTGACTTTTGGCGCTTCATCTCCTAGGGTTAGGTTTTTGGATGTCCGGGACTTTTGGCATTCCCGTTTATTGTAAAAGGGCCTTCAGAGCCTCATTGTAATCATCTTCTTGCGAATGCGAGTAGCCGTCACATCTCTTCTCAAAGATAAGCTGCCACCATTCTAGCGAGTCTTTCACTCTGTATTTTTACAGTCTCTGTACATTTCTCTGATTAATAGAAATCGTGTATTACTGTATATCTGTGTTTATGGTTGCGTCTCTGATACATTTCTATTATATTATTGAATATCTGCAATATCTCTGTACATTTCTTTATTATATCTCCGCTCTCATTTTGTGCCGAAAATAATTCGAATCACTCCCATACCTAAACTTGGTCAATTGTATAGGGTCTTAGAGCATTTGGTTAATTTGATGACGTAGTTTTGATGCACATGTTTAGGTGTCTTGCTTATTAGATGTGGTTTACACTTGTCGTGATATCTTTGACTTGAGATCTTTGGAGGGCGCACCCTTTTGTTTTGCAGGACCCTGCTTGGTGGCCAGTTTTGGGAGAACAAGCCTAGCTTGGGCTTCCATGGGGCAAGAAGCCCACAGGTTTGCTGCTTAGGGCCCGCACACCAGATCACAGAGACATGCCTTTGGAGGCTTCCATGGCATCATGGAGGATCTAACCTAGCCCCTACCACCCAAACGTTTTTCTTGAAGGGGGAAAAACGTCACATTCTTGACACTTGACTTCATAGAGGGGCTAGGGTTTGGTGGTGATAGAGATGCTCATTGACACTTGGTATGATTTGATCAGAGGAGGCATGGAGGGGGCATAGCACATGAGGAGAAGGCCTTCGAAGGCCAAACGTTCCATCCCCAATCTCAACTATTTGTCAAATATGCCAAAACGTTGCCCTAGAAGGGAGACATCATCTTGTTTTTAGGGTTTCTAATGTGCAAAAGTGAAATTTAAATGAATTATTTGTGTAAAGGGCCAAGATTAGGGTTGTTGACCCTTATCTTGTGTTTTACCCTAAAATTAAGTGGACAAACTATGTTTTAGACATTTTGTAGAAATAGAGATCATGTGAATCTCTTTTCACAACATAACTCTCCCATTGTGAGAAGTACTTGGCTGAAATTTTCGCTATTCTTGGGCATTATGGTGTTTCTCTCTTGTGCAAATGTTTTATGGTGCTATCTTTCGGTGAATGTATGAGGAGGAGTGATGCACACCTCTTGGATGCTTGTTCTCTTGATCTTGAATGGTGATATTGCTTGGTGAAACTAGGGTTTGATCTCTCTCTCTTGGAATTGGTAAGGAAAAATCTACATTGTTACTTATTTCTTGCTCTTTCTTGGTTATGGTTGTTTGAAACCCTAGGAGTAGTATATTGGATACACCCTCCATTAACCTTCATCTAATTTGCTAAAGTTTACAAGTTATTTTGCAAGGGTTGCTAGGAGGAATACAAGTGTGTATACCCTCTTAGATTTACCCTAAGTTTGATTGGCATAACCTAGGAAGTAAAAGGGCTTACACCCCTAGGGTCTTTGTTGATCTAACTCTTTATTTTAAGACTCCATTTACCCAATTTTAAAGGCACTAATCTGAATATTTTTCATTGGACAAATAAAATAGTGCATTGGGAAACATGAACTTTTGTCATTTCAACTTTTTGCAATCCGGGTTTTGTTCCTTGTGCCAAGCACACCTCATAGCCACTAAGGTGTCCCCTCTAAAGGGGTATTGTTTGTTGCTGTAATAATTTTCGTCTTCAGACATTAGGGCTGCAGAAACCCTAATCGAACTTTGTCAAATAACTCTCAATTCAACCGCTGAAATTTACTAAGTTTTTGCCCACATAATCTAGTGATCATAGTACATCTTTTGGTAAACTTTGGGCAAGTTTTAATGGTTGAATCTCTTGCTGTAATAACTTGTTACTTACAGCCATAAGGCTGATTATTATCTCTGCAGAAAGTATTTACTACAGCCTTACTCTTTGTGTTAGTATCTTGCTCCTTTAATCTTGAGTTGCACTGGTGTTTTGATAGTTTATCTTTTGCATCATTTACTTGATTTCTAGCACTTGTTTTAGCATCCAATTGTGCCATTTCATTGCTGATATATATAATGTTACTGACTGTTGCAATTAGGGACAGCAAGCTTAACTTGCTTGTCCATCATATACTTGGGTTTGTATCGTTGCTTTCCTTGTGTCTCGGACAAGTACAATCAACATTTGCAATGTTTACTACTTTCTAGCAACCCTTGGCTACCACCAAGACCTTACTCAAGCTCTTCTCCACACATTGAAATTTGACCTATAGGGGCACTCATTCATACATCACACTTTCCATCTCATTCCCCCCAAGGGTCACCGGGATTCCCCCCTTGAGGTAAATCACTTCACCTCTAAAGTGACGGGAACACCTATCTAACGTGACAGTGGGTAGGTGCTATCTTAGTTGATGCCATTTTGGTGCTTGGGTCAAGCTTTGCCCAACCTACAACTTGTGCGATAACAACTCCAATACGACCAATAAACCCTAGCAACTCAAGAGAGAGAGTGATCAAGCACATGTGAAGACTCTGGAGAAAAAAAGAGGCTAGTGTGCAATCTTCTCGAGGTCACGTCAAATCACAAGAGTGAATGCAAGTGAGTGAATGAACATATATGAATCGAAAGACTCTCCTTCCTCTATTTATATGAGAGGTAGGGACGCCAACAATACAATGTGGGTCTTATACCTTACAAGCAACATACAATGAGCACTTTTAGGCCAACACAAGTGAGGCGCTACACTCTAAAGTACATGTGTCATGCTCCAAGGTGATGTCGTGCACAATAATGGCTCCAAGGTGATGTAGCCATGCAAGACAAGTCAACATCCCTCCATCACAAGCCTCCACGAACTCTATCAATCCTCCTAAGCAATGTACTCCACTAGGTCAGCTACCCCTACAAGAATATTGTCGAAGCCTCGATCGTCCCCACGCCATCCCCAATCCTTCAAATAGGAATCTAAGGTGCCACATTCCAACTAGGGCTCGATGCCCTCCTCCACACTGCACAACACTCCTCATCCCATGTAGGGCACTCTCCAAGCAAGTGGATCCTTCGTGGGGCCCCAATGAAGGGCGGCCACCAAACTGTGAAGAGAACTCTAATGCCTACGAGAGGAACACTAAGCTAGCAACCATCTAAGGTCAAGCATCCACTGAACAAGTTATCTTGATTGTGAAAATCCATCAAGGACTATCTCTCATGTGCCAATCCATCTCAGACCATCCAGCGGTTGAACATACACCATGTACCAATATCATGCAGCACCCCGAGCATGGTGTAAACACTTTTGAAGTAACCTCGAAAGTTAACATTCTCCTAGATGACACCTGTCAACTCCATCTGCAACTCCACCCAATATGCTACCTGCAAATCTATACCTACTACAATTCCATAATCAACCACTATCATCTGTAAGGAACAGGTCACCCATGCTATCATTGCATCTTGATCCTCCAATGAATGATGAACACATGTGAATATGAAGGACTATCTCTCTAGAACAAAAGCAACATGCCAAACTCCATCATCCTCCAAGTCTGTATCATGGGCCAAAATCAACGGACACCACATCATGAGCTATCTAGGACATCACGTAGAGAAGATCACATCTCTATACAAGTTCAAGACAAGTGTATCACATCTATCAAAGTCACAAAGATAGAGATCCATACAATTCAACTCGTCGATCCTAGAATACAAGGCTCATGATATAGGCAACAATCCATGCAAGGTCATCATCATCCTGTGAACATGAGAGTCACTCTCATGCACCTCAAATCCTCTGGCAACTGGACCAACCTGAACTAGGTCAACTCCCTCATCCTGAGGGAATCTTGAAGTGAGAGTAACATCATGGTCAACTCCCTCTATCTCAGAGAATCCATGATCCTTGGCAAGAGTATCATCATGGGCAACTCCCTCTGTTTGAGAGAATCCATGATCCATAGCAAGAGTATCATCATGGGCAACTCCCTCTATCTGAGAGAATCCATGATCCCTAGCTTTGTACTCTATAATACTCCCATCAGTTGCAACTCTGGGATCTGTCTTAGTACCATCCTCCATCAAGGTATCAAACCTCTCCTCCAATGAACAACTAAAAGGCTCGTGGATGAAATCAATATCATCATCACACCTCTCCTCCTTTGTACAATTGGAAGTCTCACGGATGGAAGAAATAAATGCAACATGACTAGTATATATCCTAGGAGGTACACTCACTCTCATTGAAGATCTAGGTGCTCCTACATGCTCTAGAACCTCTAAATCTGGAACAGTAACCTTCACATTCTCCATGATCACTAAAGGAGAATCTTGTGAACGAAAAGATCTTTCATCCTCATCCACACAAGATGATATTAAAGCATCTACAATTAGTGTTGAACCTAGCTCTATGACCTCTTGTCATGCATGTACCTCCTCAAATCCTTGATCAATAAAGGAGAATCATGTGAATTGAAAGATCTCACATCCTCGTCAACACAAGAGCATCTCCAATTGGTGTTGAACCTGGCTCTATAAACTCTTTCCATGAATGTGCCTCCTCAAAGCTAGAAGGCTCTTCTAGCCTCACACTGCAATGTACATATGCCACTGGATCAGAAAGTAACTTGTAAAGGCCACCTCTCTCACCCCTCTAGCCAAAGTCCTCAGACTAGCTAGACTACAATCACTGATGGTGGACTGTTGTCCCTCAAAAGCAACTCTCCAAAGTATATCTATCATACTAGAAGTTGAAAGGTGGTTCTTCCTCAAACCAGGAACCGATAAAATGTGACCCAGCTCAAGAACATCACCTAAAGCCATCTGAAATGAAATGGTGCCAACTCCTCTCACAAGGTAAGTGGCATCATCACCAAGCCCCACAATCATGTCTCCCTCTTGCTCTTGCATCCTGTGGAATAAAGACTTTCCATATGTCATGTGCCTTGAAGCTCCACTATCCACATACCAAGCAATAGTAAACATATTGTTAGAAGATACACAAGTCATAGAAAAGGCAGTGTCAAACTAAGAGTTAATCTCCTCTACTCATCCAACTTTCCCAGCGGAAACCTATCCCAATGGACACTAGCTTGCATAACGTCCCATCTCGTTACATCAGAAGCACATCACCTTACCCAAGTCTTTCTTTCCTATATCTGTCCCATCCTTCTTCTTGAATCCTTTCTTGTTAATCTTCTTCGTCTTCTCGACGAGATCAATACCATCTACTTCTCCTTGTTGTTCCAAATAAGACAACAATCTTATTTGTTCCTACACAAGATCAAAACAATCTGATTTGTTCCTACACAAGATCAACCCAAAGCTTGGAAAACATTGGTATATTTTCTTGAGCACAAACACATTGAACAAAAGGCATCCAAGAAGGAGCAAGCCCTTTCTGGGCAATGGACACTAACTCATGATCCTCCACCTCAGTTCCAATGGTTTCCAATTGATCCATCAGTTCACTGATCCTAGTCAAGTAGATCACCATAGTATTTGTCTTGCTCATGCGAACAGCTAAGAGTTAGTTTCATAAAAGCATTTGTTGATAAGCACAACAGTTTTGAATAACTCCACCAAAGAATCAAACAACTTCTTACCTGTTGCCTTATCTAAAATGTGTGAGATGAAGTGATCCTTCACAAAATCAAAAATGATTCTCTTCACTTTGGCTTCCTTCTTTCAATAAGCGGCCAAAGGTGATGGATAGGGAGGTTCTAAAATCTCCTTCTCAACATGCTCGCAAAGATCGGCCTCCTCCATAAGAATCTAAAGCTTGAGCTTCCATGGAACAAAGTTAGAAGCTCCATCCAACTTATCACACTCTCTGAGATCGAGAGTCACCTTACACATCCTAAACAAGTCTCAAGTGTTGATTTTTCAATAAGCTAGGCTTAAGCATGAAGTTCATTCCATTTTAGAATTTTTCTTAAACCATAGACAATTTGTTGCAGCAACCAAGATCACAAGAAGAAACACCATGCACAAGTACACAAGAAGTATCCAGGGAAACCCTTCTCAACAAGGGAAGAAAACCCAACCAATCCTTTGCTATATTCTTCAACAGAAAGACCTCCACCACCAAGAAAACCTAGCACACAAAAGGGTGCTCACAAACCCTAGAAGACTAGTGCCCCAAGAGAGGTGCGCACTTTTCCCAAGAAGAAGTACTTGCTGAAATTTCCAAACTCACACTTAAGATATGATTCCTCAATGGAGAATTTACCTTTACTTATATTAGACTGAACCTGTCAACAGAAGTGTCAATTGGCACAACAGGGTCGACCTCACTAACTCACAATATAATTAATAATTACTAGATTAATTATCTTTTACATTAAGGTGGGGTCGACCTGTACCCTTTACATTACAATTAGGGTTACAGGTAAGTCTGACTCTTGAACAATATAGCAAGGGATCTCATACACCCACTAGTGCTCAGCCACTAGGATCACGTTCACCTGTGCTCATCCACAGGCACGTCCAACTCAGTAGATCTTCTTTCCCACTGCATTACACAGGAGAGTCATCTGGATTTCATCATCTCAACTCTCTGCTCAAAGGAGGCTAATACATCGTTTTCATCTCTGTCTCCTAATGATGCACCCAGCTCATGGGAATTCACACGTTCACCTTGTGCTCAGCCACCAGCACGTCCAACTCAGCAGATCTCCTTTCTCACTACGTTACACAAGAGAATCATCTGGAGTTCTTCTCAACTCTCTGTAAGGAGGAGGACATCACTACATTCCATTTATGTCTCAGATAGAAACCACACACCCATCTTAGGGGCTCTCTCTCAGGTGTGTGTCCTGGAGGATGTCTCACGCAACTGTAATCATCAACGCTCCCTCTCAGCTACAAAGGCATTCTCCATCAGGCCAAGTCTTGCACGGAAGTACTCGAACTTTGTCTTGGATGTAGTCATCAACACTCCCCCTCAACTAAAGAGGTATTCTTCAGCAAACCAGTTTGGTAAAGATGTCTGCAATCTGCTCATGTGTAGGAAGGTATAGCACGTGTACTGCTTTCTTCTGCATCATGTCTTTGAAAATGATATTTTATCTCAACGTGTTTTGATCTATTATGAAACACAAGGTTCTCAAAGAATTTCACAAAGCTCTGGTTATAATCATAGAATCCATCTCATGATCAAGTAAATCTGTCAGAAGTTTATGAAGTCGCACTGCTTCACACACTCAATGATATATACTCTGCCTCTGTGGTACTCAAGGCCACAGAGCTTTGTTTCCTGCTGCACTAGGAAACCATGGCAAACTTCACAGTAAAACAACAACCAGATGTGCCCTTCTGGTCCACTGTATTTTTTGCTCAATCTGTATCGACATATCCTTGCAAACTCAAGTTCACACTGGAGGCATATCTCAGGCCATATCCAATTGTGCCTCGTATATATCTCAATACATGTTTCGTTGTTATCTAGTGAGTCTGTCTCGGCTTACTCATAAATTGACTAAGTTCATTTACTGCATAGCATACATCGGGTCTGGTGTTAACCAGATACATCAGTGATCCAGTTAGTTGTGGATCAATCTCGTCTGAATCATCATCATTTATTTTCTTTAAATCCATCATCATGGATTAGCATTCTATCATATTGAACTTCTTTAATATTCCCACTGTATATTTTCCTTGACTCATGAAAATCTCATCGGTCCTCTGTCATACTTCTTGTCCCAAGAAGTAGTGCATCATACTCAAATCCTTCATCTCGAAATCAGAAGTCAAAGCTTACTTGTATCCAACAACAAGGCTTTCTGAATAAGTCACCAAAATCAGGCTCTCGTCACCAACACTGTAATAATAGGTTTGGATCAACAACACTCTTGCTGAAACCCAAACTCATCAAGAATCCATCCATCTGATATAGTTTCCAACTCATGGATGGTAGTAAGGATCGAACTGTATCGGACTTACTGGATCAAGTGTCTCATCATAGACAACTCCCTCTTGTTTGTGAGAATCCTCTGGCTATAGATCTCGCTTTGTATATCTCGACACTTCCATCAGATGCATGCTTGATCTTATAGATCCACTTGGAAGTCACCACAGACTTCCCTTCTGGTCTCTGAACAATATCTCATACATCATTCTTTAAGATATATTGGTATTCTTCTATTATGGCATCTTTCCATACATGTTCTCCTATTGCTTCTCCAAGACAAGGAGGCTCAAAATCAATGAAGTGGCTCATGGCTGAAAGGTAGCTTGAAAAATCTCTTTAGTCTCTTGCTCCCTCGGGATGTGCCTTGAGGGGTTGTATGTTCCTTTGCCTCCTGCAGAGTTTGTCGAGCCTAGGTAGGTCTTTTATGCCCTACTGCAATAACTCTAGGCATATCAACTGGAGCAATTGGATCATCTGGACAACTGGATCAACTGGAATAATGTTTGTCTCCCTCTGAACTACTGAAGGGAGAGAAGGTATTGTCTCACTGTCAATCTCCATCTGAGATTCTCTGGATCTTTGAAAGGCCATCTCTTCTTCAAAGATGATATCTTTGTTTACCTCAATCTGTCTCTGACCAAGGATGTAGATCCGATATGCTTTCAAGGATTCATTGTACCCCACAAATGTACCCTTTCTCCTTGAAGGGTCTGGCTTGGATCTCTTCTCTTTGAATACATGAAAATATATTAGGCACCCAAATATCCTGAAGTGTTCAATCTCAAGCTTCACTTCAGTGAAGTCTTCTTCGGGATTTATGTTTTTTTTTCAGGATCTGGTGGGGGATTCCTGTTCTGAACATATATTGTTGTCATGCATGCTTCTGCCCATAGAATTATCTGATCATGCATCATTGCTTTGGTTGTCTCAATGATGATTATGCTCTTCCTCTTTCTTAAATAGTTTTGACTCCCTCTGAATCAAGTGACTCCCTCTGAAGGATAAACATCTTCCTTTGTTGTTAACCTGTCTGGAACAAGAAAACAAAAGGAAACAAAACAAGAATATCTCTTAAAGGAGAATAATGAGTACATCTCTAGAATCAAAACAATTTAAGGATTGTTGTCACAGCTACAACACCTAGTAGTAATGTAGCAAACTTTTAGAAATATAGGTTTAGAGGAATGACAATTAAAACAATCAAACCTGGAGTCTTCACTTCCAATGTGTTGTTCTTCTGAATGCACTGAGATCCCTCTGAATCCATAACTTTATCAAAAGGTTCCCTCCTCCTGCAATTACCCTCATGACAATGATACAATTAATATATATACAAGTGCATACCTAAGGGTGCTGATATGATTTCTCCAATGGCACCTGGCTGATTTCTGTCCTCTAGCATCTTCATGAAGAAGGTAGTCACAGTGTCACCTTTTTGTATCACCCATAATAAGTCTTCCTCTGAAGTCTTGTCTTCTAGGAACTTGAAGTTGCTTGATTCATCAAGCTTATCTTCCATCATAGTTCTGTTCATCATAATTTTAAATTCTTCACAAACCCTTGTCAACTTGGCTAGAAAACCTAACGGCTAGGTTAGGCTAGGCTAGCAACCTTAGGTTTTGTTGGGCTTATGACTGCTAACAATAAGCCTTGAAAGTCAGAAGAGCTGCAGAAAGGCTTCTTCAAAGAGCTGCAAAACCCCTAAAACCCAAAAATTTGCAGAACCCTAGAAACCCTAGGGCCAAAAATCAAAAATTCTCGAAATTTCACTTTAAGAGCTTCTTGAGATGCGCTAAAGGAGGTCGTACCCTCCTGTCCAAATTTTAGCCCCAACGTCCAAGTATTAAGGGCTGGAACACATCAGAAAGGAGGGTCGTACGGATTTTCTGGAAACCCTAGGAGGGTCGTACCGTTCTATAGAAATGAGAAGAAGATGGTTGGTAAATGCTTGTACAATGGGTTTTTCAAGACCTATGCTTTGATACCATGTTGATTTTTCAATAAGCTAGGCTTAAGCATGTTGATTTTTCAATAAGCTAGGCTTAAGCATGAAGTTCATTCCATTTTAGCATTTTACTTAAACCATAGACAATTTGTTGTAGCAACCAAGATCACAAGAAGAAACACCATGCACAAGTACACAAGAAGTATCCAGGGAAACCCTTCTCAACAAGGGAAGAAAACCCAGCCAATCCTTTGCTATATTCTTCAACAGAAAGACCTCCACCACCAAGAAAACCTAGCACACAAAAGGGTGCTCACAAACCCTAGAAGACTACCGCCCCAAGAGAGGTACACACTTTTCCCAAGAAGAAGTACTTGCTGAAATTTCCAAACTCACACTTAAGATATGATTCCTCAATGGGGAATTTACCTTTACTTATATTAGACTGAACCTGTCAACAGAAGTGTCAATTGGCACAACAGGGCCAACCTCACTAACTCACAATACAATTAATAATTACCATATTAATTATCTTTTACATTAAGGTGGGGCCCACCTGTACCCTTTACATTACAAATAGGGTTACAGGTAAGTCTGACTCTTGAATAATATAGCAAGGGATCTCATACACCCACTAGTGTATGAGAACCACTAGGGGCACATCCATAGGGATGTCCATATCTCTATCCCACTGTGTCTCACAGGAGAACCACACTCACTAGTGCTCGGCCACTAGGATCACGTTCACCTGTGCTCATCCACAGGCACGTCCAACTCAGCAAATCTTCTTTCCCACTGCATTACACAGGAGAGTCATCTGCAGTTCATCATCTCAACTCTCTGCTCAGAGGAGGCTAATACATCATTTTCATCTCTGTCTCGTAATGATGCACCCAGCTCATGGGAATTCACACATTCACCTTGTGCTCAACCACAGGCACGTTCAACTCAGCAGATCTCCTTTCTCACTGCGTTACATAGGAAAATCATCTGGAGTTCTTCTCAACTCTTTGTAAGGAAGAGGCCATTTTTGTCTCAGATAGGAACCACACACCCATCTCAGGGGCTCTCCACTTAAGATATGATTCCTCAATGGGGAATTTACCTTTACTTATATTAGACCGAACCTGTCAACAGAAGTGTCAATTGGCACAACAAGGCCAACCTCACTAACTCACAATATAATTAATAATTACCAAATTAATTATCTTTTACATTAAGGTGGGGTCGACCTGTACCCTTTGTTATCCCCGATATCTAGGGATAACTAGGAGATCATGTCTCGAGGCCCACATGGTCCTAGACATGGAGTATCGAGAGCGGGAGTGACCTGAGCATGGTCCTGGAGGACCCATCTTCTTCTTCTCAGCCATTCTGTCCTGACATCCATACCAGCCTCCATCACTACCGGCCTGGTCTTGCATCAGAGAGGGCTCTTGCTCCATGAGGTAATTGGT
>ML777238.1:228743-246006 GCA_009831015.1 Picea engelmannii
AATGCAAAATCCACCGTGATGAATTTAAAGAAGAAGATTGATGATGATTCAAACGAGACTGATCCACAGCTGATTGGATCACTAATGTATCTGGTTAACACCACACTGGATTCCTACCATGCAGTGAATGTGCCTAGTCATTTCATGAGTCAACCAAGACAGACTCACTAGACAACAACAAAACATGTATTGAGATATACACAAGGAACAGTTGGATATGGCCTAAGATATGCCTCCAGTGTGAAACTGAGTTTGCAGGATAACCGATTCAGATTGAGCAGAAAGTACAATGGACCGAAAGAACACATCCAGTTGATGTTCTACCGTGAAGTTTGCCATGGTTTCCTGATGCAGCAGAAAACAAAACTCTGTGGCCTTGAGTACCACAAAGGCAGAGTATATAAGCATCGAGTGTGCGAAGCAATGTGGCTTCACAAAGCTTCTGACAGATTTACTTGACCATGAGATGGATCCTATGATGATGACCAAAAGCCATGAGTAAAAGCTCCTTGAGAACCCAGTGTTTCCTGATGGATCGAAATGCAATGAGATGAAACAAACTTATTTCAGAGATATGATGCAAAGGAAAATTGTACACATGCAGTACCTTCCTACACATGAATAGATTGCAGATATCTTCACCAAATTAACTTCGTGAAGAATGGCTCCCTAGTTGAGAGGGAGTGCCAATAACTCCAGCCAAGACAAAATTCAAAATGCATCCATGTGAGACTTGGCATGATAAAGAATGCCTCCCTAGCTGAGATGGAGCGTTGATGAATGCAGCTATGGGAGACATCCTCCAGCTTACAAGCCTGTGAGATGTGGAACATAACAGCTGTGAAAGTCTTTCTCTCAACTTACAAACCTAAGAGAAAGCCCCTAAGAAGGGTACGTGGTTCTTGCCTGAGACAGAGTTAGGAACGTAGAGATGACCTCCTCCATTCAGAGAGTGAGAAGAACTCCAGATGATTATCCGATGAAAGTGATCTGTTGAGTTAGGATGTGCCTGCGGCTGAGCACAAGGTGAACGTGGGAAATCTCAAAAGTGTTGGGCACATCGTCATGTGAACAGAAATGAAGATGATGTGATAGCCTCCTCTGAGCAGCAGAGTTGACGAGAAGACTCTAGATTATTCTCCTGTCGGTGGCAGTGGGAAAGCAGATCTGTAGAGTGGACGTGCCTGTGGACAAGCATAGGTGAACGTGTGAAGACCTGGTTCTTTTGTATAATGCAGTGAATCAGAGTTATGACATCCCTATGGATTTGCCCCTAGTGGATGAGCACTAGTGGGTGTATCAAATCCTTTTCTATATGTTGCTCAAGAGTCAGACCTGTCTGTAACCCTAATAGTTATATAAAGGGTACAGGTCGGCCCCACCTTAATGTGATTAATAATAAATGTAAAAGATAATTAATATTAATATTAATATTAATTATAATAATAATAATAATAATATAATATAAAGTGACTTAGAGAGGTTGGCCCTGTTGAGCCAATGGACGCCTTTGTTGATTGGACAAGTCTAATATAAGTAAGGGATGATTCCCCATTGTGGAATCATATCTTCCTTGTGAGTTTGGAAATTTCAGCAAACACATCTACTTGGGAAAAGGCGTGCACCTCTCTTGGGCGCTAGTCTTCTAGGGTTTGAAGCACCCTCTTGTGTGCTAAGATTTATCTTGGTGGAGGTCTTTCTCTTGAAGAATATAACAAAGGATTTGGTTGGGTTTTCTCCCCTTGTTGAGAAGGGTTTCCCAGGATACTTCTTGTGTTCTTGTGCATGGTGTTTTTTCTTGTGATCTTGGTTGCTGCAACATTATTTTTTATGGTTAAGTGAAATGCTAAAATGAAATGAACTTCATGCTTAACCTAGTTGATGAAAAATCAACAAATGGAAGCAATAAAGGCTATGATTCATGATCAAGACTTACCGATGCACTTGTGGGCAGAAGCAACCAGGATTGATGTATATGTGCAGAATAGAATTCCTCACAATGCACTTGGAAACAAAACGCTGGAAGAAATGTTTACAGGAGAAAAGCCAGAGGTCAACCACCTGGAGATATTCAGTTGTCCAGTGTATGTGCATGTTCCCAAGGATAAGAGATCAAAGTTGGATCCTTCAGGCAAGAAGGGTATATTTGTTGGATATAGTGAGACATCGAAGGCATATAGAGTTTACATCCCTGGTTACAGAAAGATCGAGATTAGCAGAGATGTCACCTTCGATGAGGATGCAGCGTTCAGTAGATCAAGGCAGAATTATTCAGACGAGGTGCATGTGAAGAGCCTAAAGCTCCTAGAATTGCAAAAACAGGCGTAGATGATGATGTTACACCAGAAGAGCATGTTCCAGAAGATCATGACATGGCAGAACCATAAAGACCTGCAGTTCCACCTCGAAAAATGATTACAAATAAAAGAGGACCAGCTTGGGCTCGAGAGATTATTCAGGATGCAAAAAAGTATGGTGCTCCAGATGGATCTTTCAGAGAAAGCAAGAAACCACGACCATATTCTAGTTACGTGGCAGTGTTATGTGATATCATTGATGCAGAACCGACCTGTTATGAAGAGGTTGCAGAGACGAAAGTATGGAAGGATGCCATGATTGAGGAGTACCAGTCCATTATGAAGAATGATGTTTGGGATGTGGTTCTGAGACCGAAAGAGAAGTCAGTAGCGAGTTCCAAATGAATCTACCAGACGAAGCATTCAGCAAATGGCAGTATCAAGAAGTATAAGGCAAGGTTCGTGGCTCATGGTTTCTCCCAGAAAGAAGGAATAAATTATGAGGAGACATTTGCTCTTGTGGCAAGATACAGATCGATCAAATCTATACTTGCAATAGTTGCAGTGATGAAATGGAAGGTACATCAAATGGACATAAAGAAGGATTTTCTGAATGGTGTAGTTGAAGAGGAAGTGTACGTGGAGCAGCCACAAGGATTCAAGACACATGATAGGCAGACACATGTGTGCAAACTGAAGAAGGCCTTGTTTGGATTGAAGCAAGCACCCAAGACGTGGTACGATAGAATTGACAGTTTTCTGTTGAGCTTGGACTTTACCAAGAGTAAAGCATATTCTAACCTTTCCTACAAGGTTGTGGATGGTGGACCGGTGATATTGTTGATTTATGTGGCTGACCTGTTTCTAACAGGGAACGAGAAGCTCATCGTTGAGTGTAAGAGGGAGCTTACTGCAGAGTTTGAGATGAAAGACCTGGGTATGATGTGTTATTTCTTGGGTCTAGAGGTGTGGCAAAAATCGGATGAGATTTTCCTTAAACAAGGAAAATATGTTGTAGAAATCCCGAAGAGATTTGGAATGATGGATTGTAAATCCATGCCTACATCGATGGTGACGAACCTGAAGTTATTGAGTGATACTTCTTCAGAGACAGTAGATGCCACCATGTATAGACAGATGATTGGTTGGTTGATGTATTTGAATAACACGAGGCCAGATATATGCTTTGCGATGAACACATTGAGTCAGTATATGGTTGAACCGAGACATGTTCACTTTATTGCGGCAAAACACGTGTTGAGGTACCTGAAAGGTACAATTGACTATGGATTTAGATATGTTTCGAATCATCAGATAAGACTGCAAGTCTACGTTGATTCAGATTGGGCCGGTAGCGTCGCGGATCGGAAGAGTACATGAAGATGTTGCTTTAGTTTGGGATCATCTATGATCTCGTGGCTCAGTAGAAAGCATACTAGTGTGGTACTCAGTACAGCTAAGGCAGAATATATAGCAGCATGATTAGCTAGTAGCAAAGTTGTGTGGCTTCGGAAGTTGTTTGCAGGGTTGTTTGATCTCGAGTTGGAGGTGACCTGTATCTTTTGTGACAACCAAAGTTGCATAAAGTTGTCCGAGAACCCCGTGTTTCATGACAAAGCAAAGCATATCGAGATCAAATACCATTATATCCAAGACTTGGTGTAAAAGGGAGTTGTGAAGCTCTAGTATATTGCCACAGACGAGCAAATAGCCGATGTGTTGACCAAGCCTTTGTCAAAGATAAAGTTTGAGTATTTCAGGGACAAGTTTGGCGTGGTCCAGAAGGATTTCCCTCGTAAGACGGAGTGATGAGTTACAGATGCGATTCCAAGGGCAGTAGCATGCAGAGTGTGGCAGCGGCGGGTAGTCATTCACAGGGACGTCACCAACTGTGGCACAAGTCGGCCTGATCTCGCACAAGGTCCGGATGCCCAGCCTTCGAGGCTGGAAGATGCCCAGCTTTCAAGCTGGAGGGCCGGCCTGTGTTGTTGGAGGATTCCTAACCTTGGGCTAGATGGTTAGTGTGTGCGCACTAGATTGCCTAACCCTCGTGGTTAGATGCCCAGTCACTGTGGGTTGGATGCCTAGTGTGCCAACCAGAAGGGCTAGCTTTAAGGCTAGTTGCCTAGTTATGTGTGAGTTGGATAGTTACCTAGTACTGTTTCAGCTAGATGCCTAGTTCTGTGTGAGCTAGATGAAGTCCCGTAATGATATAAGGTCTGAAAGGACATCGAGACCCATAAGGTCTGAAAGGACGATGAGGCTGTGCCCATTAGAGAGATGCTACATATGATGATGAGGTCCCAGATGCATGACGTGGTTACAGAACTTCTAGTGATGGATAGATTCAAGGAAATTCAACAAGTAAATGGTCCAAAGTACAGATGTATAGAAGCAGTATTGAAGATCATTCCAGAAGAATACCTTCCTTGCTAAGAGGGAGTGATGATGTTTATGTAGCTTCGGAAGATATTCTTATTGTATTTGATCAAGTCAAAACCCTAAAAGAATAATGCTAAAACATATTTGTAATGTAGACTCAAGAAAACAAATGATATTGTATTTTCTATTTGAACTTTGTCAAGTCGGCCCACTTAAAGTACATTGGACTACTATAAATAGAGCATTATTCTCCCTCATTTGGACATCAAGCAATTGTGCTCCTCTTTTGTTTTCTGGGTATAGCGAAGGTCCTCTTGTGCTCAGCAAAGGAAGGAAGTACTTCAGCTAGGGTTTCTAATCTTTTGTATATCTTATATTCAGGGATATCTCTCTCTGACATTGTACTTGGTTGATGAATCTATACTGAAGAAGTTCTGTTGGGTTTCCTTCCCCGAGAGGGTTTCCCAGGATAAATCCTTGTGTATATTGTGAATGTCTTTCTTTCAGTGATGCAGTTACTATGCTATGAATTAAATGTTAAAGAATTTTGAATACTCTTAACTGCTTAATCAAAATTTTCAACCCATGACATGCAACCCTATATAAAAGACCTAGATCTATGAGAATAACCATGGGATCTAACTAGACTTACTTACACTAGGTAACATCATAATGTCTAATCTGCAATGGATGAATACAATATTTGTTCTCTTTCTTGGTGCTTTATCGAGTGGAAAACCAGAGCTATGGCCTTTTCAGGGCCATTTTTCAAACCAAACTTGAATTCCATCGAGCATGGTCAAAACTGAAAACTATTTGTTTCAAGGCTTAAGCAACAGTTTTTGGAGTCAAAACATAGTGGTTTTTCCATATTGTTGTTATTGCCAAGAGCTTTCCAATTATGTATCGTGCACCAAAACAAAATTTGCATGAGAAAGTTATACCTCCAGCAAGTTGAATGTTGCTTTAACCACCACAATACTAAGTGAAAGCCACGTCAGCAACTCTTATTCACAAATCTAGAGGGAGCCACTTATGGTCTTTCAAGAATATTCTAGAGGATCTAAAACCCTAAGGTTGATCGAAAGCTGCATAATGCAAAAACCCTAACCTAATCTTAATGGCTATCATGAGGTGTTAAAACCTTAGCCACCATTCACCCAAGGTGTTAGCTCAATTGTTTGTCACCAATGTTACTGGCCATATGGCTAGTTTCGTGCCAACAAGTGCTCAATTAGAATCTCCTTGGGCAAGGCACAGTAGTCTATGCTGACGAGTTTACTAGAACTATCATCCACAAAATTTAGGGAAGCATACCTTGGGTTTCCCCACGAATTTTTCCTTTGAAACAAAACCCTTGCAACCAAGAGGGAAAGGGGGTTTCATTCCCATTGTGGTAATTTTTTGTTCCATAGTTGCACAATGCAAAGAAGTGGGATAATAGAGCATAGCATAGGAAGAACATAACCTTGTAGCAACTTGTTACAAGCCACAATGTCTATTTTCTCCATAGTGAATCATTTTTTCTCTGTATTTTGCATTATAAGTATGACAATAATCAAAGCAAGGTATGGTCCTTATTTCTTACTAGAAAGTTTCCCTCAGTAGTTTCTCCAAAGTAAATCTTGGGTCCATGGTGTTTTGTGGTGTGATTTTACTACTAGGTATGTTCTTATTTCTCAATCAATTTTATTGATGTTAGCATAATGCTTCTAACATTATAGACTGATCATAAGTAATCACTACATAGTGGACTAAAGTCTCATTAGATTTGCAATAGCATACTAGAAATTTGTTGTGACAAATAATCTATTGGAATATCCAAGATAATTTGCAACTCATATTGGTATCAAAGTGGTTTTCTTTGGGGCTTGTGTGGAATATTTGTAGTATATGCTCACCAAACTTGGGAAGTTTAAATCAACGAGAGAATTGCACCTTGTGGATCCAAAGATCGGCACAAAGAGTAGGGAAGCAACCTAAAGCCTCATACCTGGCAAATCAGCATGGATACATATTGGACAATGAATCAAAGGTGAGACTTACAAAGTTGGAAGTGCAAGTCTCTAACATTTCCAAGAGTATAGCAGTGTCGATAGCCATTCTAGAGAGAAAGATTGGACCCTTCTAAGAGCATTCCAACTCTAATGAAAAGCATAGCTCTTAGCTCGAAGATAAAGAAAAGTCCAAGAATGAAAAGGTGAGCTCCAACAACATGTCTTCCCATCCTCTTTTCAAAATTGAAGCTAAAGTGTATATCATGCCCTACCAAGGTGAGGTTGATACTATTAAGTTTAATAAGTGATTGCAGCAAATGAAAGTTTATTTCGATGTCCATAAAATAAGTGAAGAGAAAAAAATAGCATTTCCCTTATTGAAGCGAGAATGCCATGCTCACACTTAATGGGAAAGATATAGAGACACTTAAACTAGAGAATAATCCACTAGTAACTAAGTGGAGGTATTCAAAGACCTCACTAAGTCCCTAGTTTTATCCCATCAAATATGAAGACGACCAGAGAATTCATTGGCACTACTCATAGAGACAAGGTCAAAGCATACAATACCAAACTCCCTAGTTCAAAAAACAAGCCATTCAATTGGGAATATTTCAGAAGTGGGATGTAGTCATCAAGTATTTGGGTGGTCTACACAGTCATTTAAGGAGGCAAGTGATGCTCCTCAAGCCTAAGTCCATTGAGAAAGCATGTGTGCAAGAACGATACCTGGAGATGAACAAGAAGAAAGGACGGCCAAGTGATTCAAAATAGACAGATGAACAGGGCTCTTCCAAGGAGGGAAAGAAGAAGTGGAAATAAAATTGTCGCCACTCTCATAAGTGCAAGGATCCAAACAACCACCATAATGTATTGGCCACATCAAAGACAAGTGTGGAAAGCTACATCCTAAGTTCAATCCAAGGAACAGTAAGAAGGAGCAACCCAACAAGATGAACATGTTAAATATGGATTCATGGAATCAAAAAAGAGAAACTCAGATGTAGATGAAAGATTGTGTGTACTATAGTGCAAAGCGAGGTGAACATGGGCATCCTCCATTAGAGCAAAGAGAAGTGGATGACCAAAGTCTTCCATATCAAGATACAAGTGAAGCAAACAAAGGGAATTTCTGAATTTGTTAAGCCCCTGGGTTTTTAAACATTAGATTGCTATTGTTATATTGTCGTTGTCATTATTGGTCCACTCATTACTTGTAATTGTACCCTTTATCTCTTGTATATACCAAGGAGATCTACTTTTAGGAATATCAAGAGCTCTTTGTAAACATAAGGTGTAAAGGAGGTTTCCACCTCAAAGTGACATTGTCATCCATTCACTTTTTATCATTTTCAAGGCGTGGCATTACATATTCTTTCTATTTCTATGCTATTTGGGTTTATTGGACCATAACGTTTGGTACCAGAGCAAACAATCCTTGGTTTGGGCTCTCTTCCAAACAAGCCATTGCAGCATTTCCACTCTAATTTTGTTTTGGAATATTGGAGTGGTGTGGGACTTGTGGTGTTGGAAAGAAGAAACATCAACTTATCTCTAGTCAAAATTTTAGATTCTAGTTCACCATAATTTCAATGTTACAAATAGTAGAAGTTAGGGTTTTTTTCTCAATGACTATGTAAATTTTTCAACCTAGGTGACTAATGACCTAATGTTCTCTCATTAAATAACTCTGAACAAAATTTATTTAATAGCAGACAACTAAATTTCTGAACATTGCACCCATCAAACAATAGTTGAAAAATGAATAGTGGAAGAAATAAAACACATACATAGGGAATTCTCCTTCAAATCAGTGTTTCATTCCTTTGATCAAAGATTACAAGGTGACCTTTACAACCTTCTTTGAACCAGCAGTTGAACGGTCAATAAAATCACCTCAAACAACAATGCACAACTAGATTTGAGGGTGTGCAGCCTATGCATGAAGAAATGACTACTACAACAGTTGTACAAACTACGAACTATACTGCCTACTATACTTGCTCGTCTCTTTATCAATCTGCTATTCTTCTTCTCCTTGAATGCACTCTACCCTCTTCCATCTCTCTTATTGTCTTCTCATGTGTGTAATCTATATGTCCTATCTTGTCCTATTTATGCTTTGAGAGAAGATAATTAATCTCCTCAATCCTAACTGCCACCTATCTCAATCATGAAATGTACGGCTAATATTGAATCCTAATCCAAGTCACTAATGTTCTAGAACTTCTAGAACATTTCATTTAAATTCCTAAAACTAATTGACTTCAAAACATAAGACCTTCATTTTTTTCTTTTATTTGTGAGTGAAATCACAAGATAGAATTATTGATCACTTTTCCAAGGTGGTCACCAATGAAATGTCTCAAACCACTTCCTCCACATTCACACTGAACCTGTGCAAGAAGTTCCTGCTCGAGCTACATTTCTCAACATCCCCTCTTAGCGAGGAATGAATTCTATACCAATCCAAGTCTATCTCAAAATGCTTCAAACTTCCCTTTTGATAAGGGCTTTGTCAGAATATCAACTACCTGCTAATCTGTGGAAATATACTAGAGCTTCATTGCTCCCTTCTAAATTTGGTTTCATATGAAGTGATATATAATTTCTATGTGCTTGGACCTAGTATGAAATACTGGATTCTCATATAGTTTGATACAACTATGAATATCACAATAAATGATTGTGGGGTCCAACTCTTGATCAAACATCCTACAAGAAACCTGCAAAGCCAAATGGCCTCACAACTAGAAGTACTAGATACTTCTGCCTCTGTTGAGCTAAGTGCCATGGAAGTCTACTTCCTGCTGAACTAGGATATCATCGTTAATCCTAAACTAAAGCAACACCCTAAGGTGCTCTTCCTGTCTGTTGCAATGTCTACCCAATCTGAGTCCAATTATCCCTGCAAACTTCACTTCACCATCTCCAAGATATCTCAGACCATACTCCACTTTGCCCCTCAAGTATATGAGCACACGTTTTGCTTCTACCCAATGCTCTTGCCTTGCCTCCACCATGAACTGACTTAAGGTGTTCACTACAAAACATATATTTGGTCTAGTGTTGATTATTATCCCCGGTTTAGGGATAACTAAGGAGATTATGTCTCGAGGCCCACAGGTCCTAGACATGGAGTACCGAGAGCCAGATCGATTTGAGCATGGCCCTGAAGGGCCCATCTTTTTCTTTCTTCAGCGCCTCCACTTTGTCAGCAGCAACAACATCCATCACCTCGGCCTAGTCCTATAGCAGAAGTGGATCTTGCTCCATGAGGTAATGAATCCAGGTATCATGGTATGTGTCACTCTGATCCTCAAAACCTTTGAATATGTGCATTTGATTCTTTTTGTTTCTAACAAGTGCTTCGATCTTATGCCTATCCACTTGACCATATCTGGGGGAAATGACAGGATGCCCTAGTAAGCTTGTGCCCATAGGTTTTGAGTTGCCACTGGGGGGATTCATGAGAAGCCATCGTCCACTCCCACCATATTTACCACTTTCCATCTTTCTCCCGCTCATCCATCCCATTACACTGGTACGGGCATTGGGTTGACCAAATATTTAAGGGTTGTACATTACCTTGTGGGAAGAAGGGGCTAAAGGTGTAAAAGTAGCTAGCAAAAGATAGAATCCAAAGAATGAAACCTTGAGATGCTTCACCCAGGGATCCCTGAGAAAGCAGTAAAAAGCTTCTAAGCAAGAAACAAAGGGACCCATAAAAAATGATAAAACAAGACCTAGTTAGAGGATAGGGGGTCTCATCGCGAGCCAGCCTATTAAGTCCATGGGCATGTAGCGGTATGACACTACCAACAACTGGTCACCAAGCCAGGGTAGTGGCTCTTGGTGGCATAGCCAAGAGAAAGGGGGTCTCATCACGAGCCAGCCTTCTCATTTCCGTGAAATGCTTGTGGGTAACATTGCCACCACTGGTCACCACGCGCCAAGGCAATGTCCCTTAACTAGCTTCTTGAAGAAAAAGCAATAAAAATAAAGATAAAAGGCATGAATGGGCTTGGAAACATTTGCATCCATGACAAGAGCAGCTCACCTTCTACAGAGGCACCCACAAGTAAGCCATACATTTCCCTGCTATCATTGCACCCCTTACCCAGACATCCCTTAGCCACTTCATCCACTCACATGGCTTGGATTTGATCTCTCCCGAAAACACCCCACATCCAGTGAGCATTAGCCCAATAGGACATCCTAGCATTTCCTCCAAACTTGGCTTGTAGATCAGTATAATGTCTTTGAGCACTAATCAAGGTAAGAGGGGTTTTATGCACATGTTTAATAAAATTGATGATTAGATATGATTGACATTGCTATGATCCTTGTGACTTATGAGCCCATGGAGGGCGTATTTGTTGGTGTGCAGGGCCATACCCGATGGATAGGTACCCTTATGGACAGGTACACATGGGGAGATGATTAGTTCGGACCTCCATGGGGCTGAAAGCCCATCAGATGGATGTTGAGACCCCAACAAGGGGGATAGACAGATCAGAGGGTTTGCACCGGAGAAGAGGAGGATGTTCCACCAAAGGCAGCCTAGCAAACTTGTACCCAAGGGGGTTGTGCCCTTTCCACCAGGACGTTGGCCTTGGAAGGCCCATGACGTCACCCAAGACACCTATGACGTCATCCGGCACTTGTGGAGGTTTTGGGAGGCAGTTATGTGCCAAGTGGCACGTGTGGCAGGTTCCGGAGGCCCAAGGAGGCCAAACGTTTTGCTCCAGGAGGACAATGTTGCCCTAAAAGGGCCTAACGTCACCCTAAAAAGACATGATGTCACCTTTTATGCTTGATTAGGGTTTTAATTATGACATTTAATGTAAAACAGTATTTTGATGTATTTTTGGCCATGTTGGCCTTTTGTGACCTAAAAAAAAATTAAGGTCATTGCTATTGTATAAATAGAGAGCCAAAATTCTCTTTTTCTCATCATCTTTCACTCACACTTGTGTGAGGTCTGAAATTTGCGGCCCTTCTAGGGTTTTGGGCTGAAATTACTAGTGCGCACTTGTTGAAGGAGGCTTATTTTGGTTATCTTTGGCATTTTTCTTGGTGGATGGTTTATAACTAGGGTTTGGTTTGATGAATACTTGGTGAATGTAAGTGAATTTCTGCAATCCTTCTCTTATTTGAATGGTTATAGTATTTTACTTGCATTTTGTTAATGAAATTGTTGGAATAAACCCAAGGAAATAAGCAAATATTGGTGTCCTTGTTTTAATTGCTATCTACCTACTAGATTATGCCAAGGAGTCGTTTTATCTGTTGAAAACATTTATAGGGCCTTGCCATTGCAACACCCTACCATTTGTTCTTCATCCTAGCCGTTTTTACTTTTTCATTGAGTTAAAGAAGGAGGAAAACGTGCTAAGGCCTAGGGTTACCTACACCTTAGTAAACCGTTTTCCCCTAGGGTTTGATGGTTGAAGCCTTGGCCTACCAACACTTCATCCATCAAACTCCTCTTGTCTATGGCCCTACTATCATTTTGTTCCTTCAATTCTTGCCAATACTTTTGACTCCATTGCCCTATGAATGCACTGGTCTTAGACATCTTGCTTGAGTGCTTTGATCACAACCTTCAAAATCTTTGAACAACTACTAATACCTTCTAACCCTAGCTTAGATTGACTTGCTAACCCTATTGCTGCTATCATCCATTTGAGTTATAGTCATACTTTGCAACAATTAAGGCTTCTTTAAGCAATTGAAAGATTGGCTAATGCATAGTAGTCCTTGCTTCTAATGAATGTTGGTATTGTGACACTGATGATAAATCATTCTTGTTCATTTTGAAGGTTCTTTAAAGCATTTATTGTGAAGTAACGCATTGTGACTATTGCTACTATACATCTTTGATTGCTTCATCAATATATTAGTCAATTGTTTTATTTGAGAAAGTCTTCGATTATATGAAGTACTAAACAGCAAGTGACCTTGCAAATATAGTTTTATGTTGCTTTGTTCCGGGCAGGTACATTTCTGGTTCTTATTATCTTTTATTGGTTGCTTAGCCGGACTTTCTGATCAATGGTGACTTGTGAGAGGGAAACTTTTACCTTGGCCTTTACCCTTTGCCTTCTCAAAACCCCAGGTCATCGGGGACGTCTCCCCTGGGCCTACCACCCTAAATAGAAAGAGATATCCTATTGAGGTGACAGTGATAGGATAGTCTCCTATTACGTCAGTTTGTCTTCATTTACCTTTCCTTTACATCCAAGTACAAACTGCGCGATAACATTGACCAAATACATCAAGGAACCTAGCAGCTGCTTATACAACGTGGGATCGACCAACTCTAAATCTGAAGCTGTCATCTTCTTCAAATTAGTTATCATGGGTGTGGCCATGAGTTTGCAATCCTGCATCCATAACCTCTTGATGATCTCAACTGTATACTTACCCTGCCCAAGGAAAATATCCGCTGGTTTCTGCCAAACCTCCAACCCCAAGAAGTAATGCAGCATGCCAATGTCCTTCATCTCAAACTCAACTACCATGTCTCCTTTGCACCTTGCAATGAGCTTCTCTACAGCTATAAGAAATAAGTCATCTACATACAATACCAAAATGAGCAGATCAGTCCCAACTAATGTATAATATAAACTAGGATCTGCTTCGCTTTTGGTGAAGCCCATACTTTGCAGATATCCATCTATCCTAGAATACCATGCTCTTGGTGCCTGATTGAGTCCATACAAGGCTTTCTTCCAAACAACTAGTTAGCAAATGAAATAAAAGGGGATCAACCCCATTGTATCAAATGACTTCATTGTAAGAAAAGCATATATTTTATGAGCCATTTCCAATCATACCTGCATCTTTCTTGTGTGCCTAAAAGTTTGACATAGTTTTGCATCGGTACTTACCTCTAAATATCTAGTAGAGTTCTTTATGATATTTCATTTTATTGTAACTAATTTATTTGACATTTATGTCACTTGTTGTTCATAACTTGCCAGTTATTTCCTTGTACTTTGCTGTGAAGGTTCAGTATTTCTGTTTCAAGGAATTGAGGGAAGTTTGTTATTTTCATAACAATTCTTGAAGTTGCAGCTTTCTGAGGATGATTCTGTGCAATTCGAGAAACAAAGACAATGGCATTCTATATACGTTTTACCTTGTTGCTTGGCTACTGTTCCCCCTCACAGCAGCTAGGCACACTTCAGCAGACCCATTTGCCTCGGTTTCTGTGTAGAATGGAAGATCTGTGGATGAGGGCACAATAAAGATGTCTCTTAAGAGACACAACAGTGAATAAACAGCAGTAGAGGCACAAGCATGCATGTGCCAGCATTAGACTTGCTTTATTTAGAGGCAGTATTCAGTATAGTAGGCATTGAGTGGATGTAACGTATGTATGCAGCATGCTGCATGCACTGTTCTTAGACAGATTTAGAATGTTCAATTCACACCAGTCTAGTGCAGTTCCAACTTTGGATTGGGTGCTGGCATGAGGGAGTTCTATTTTTAGAACTGGCACTGTTTCCAAGGAAGAAGATGCACGCATTCATACGGACTTGGTATTCTCCAGTTGAGGCGTGTTATTCTAGGCAGAGAACTCATGTAGTAGGATACACCACTGTTTGGTCTGCATTCATTGTATCTCATGTTCTCTCCTAATCTATAAAAGAGAGAGACATGCCACACCACTGTTATTGTGGGTTAGATAAAAGTTTTGAGCAGTTTGCTTTGTAAATTTTCTATTGGAAGTAATAGAGACTTAATGTGTGATTAAGTGCAGGAAATCCGTTTGCCGTCATAATTTTCAGATCACTGTTTTATGCAGAATTAGTACGTACAATCCGTTGTTCTGATCACTTTTAGTTTGCTGTTCATACTTCTCAGTTTGCCTATGTGTGTTCAGATCGAGCAGTAACAGCAGTTTTGAGAGTTAGTTAAGTTTCCAGCTTTCTCAAGTTTTTTTGTTTGCTGATCTGCTCACCATTTACTGAAATTTGAACATTTTCTCCTTCTCCTTCTATCAATTGTTAAAGCAACAGCAATACACCAAGGAATAGCAATTTCCTCTTAATGCCTCACTTTTCACCTTTTTCCCTATTAATAGGCCTTTTTGCTTTTGTCTTAAGTTCTTAACACCTCCGTTATCTAGTTCTCTAATTTCAGTAGCAAACAGCTTCAACGCATTTTAGTCTCACTGCCTAGTTTCAAGCTTAAAAATCACTAAAATACAAAGAAATAAAAGGCAATAGCATGGATTCATTGATTAGTACCCACTTTCACCACCAAACAGAAAGCCAACGAGAATATTTTAGCATCTGATCCTTTATAATGATGCGGGAAAAGCTAGGTATATTCCCAAGGTAATTTTACAGAATAGATCCCCCCAAATCCATGGCTTCTATGTCAAAGATAGAAATCATCCTTTCACTGTAAGTATTTTCTCATTCCAATACAATGAAAAAGAAGCATTTATTCCCCCCTCCAATGTTTTACGGCAACTAAAAGGTCTGATTTTGATATGTGAAGATTGGCTTTATGAGGAAAACGCCTGATGTGTAAGAAGAGAGGACCTATTTTTCCCATACTTGAGGTAAAACAATAGCGGGCCGCAAATTTGCAAACACACCAAGTCCAGCACGAAGTCCAAGCAACCCGCTTTCTGGCCTCAAATGGCGCTCATTATTGTCCCATTTATACCTGCACATAACATGTTTAGCACTGACATTCAGAAAAGAGATCTAGCATATGACTGCAAAATGCAGTAATATACATATTACAAAACCAAATCAAAAATGGAAGTATAATTAAGAGAAAAAGGTACAAACCCGCCAATAGCTGCAAGAAGCACTGCATCTGATTGTTTGCAAGCAGTCAAAGTTTCATCTGGTAAAGGAACTCCTGTTGCATCTATTGCAGCGCCGCCCACAAGCATTTCATTTAACTTAAAGTTGATATCTGACACCAATGTAACATGAGAAATTTAAATTGTACACATCAGTGACAACCCAAAGCATCGGCTGGCACTCGAAAAACTAAGGATTAACAATCTATATGATCATATTATAGGTCATTTTGTCTCTATATTATAGTCCGGATAGAAAAAGGATTAATTAGAGAGTATGTGAATAGTAAATAGTTACTCTGTAGATAATAATTGCTAAAGTGAGCTTTAGAAATCTGTTGGCCGCTGTCGCCAATGTAAGTTTGGCAGTATAAAATGGAAGTATACTCATCTCTTCTCATGTTACAATTGTAATTTGTGTACACATCATAGCTAGCGTCTTACAGCTAGTTCCTACCACAAAATAGAGAACGAAGTTTGCAATGCCCATTTAAAGGGCATCTTACCATCAAAGAATGTTCTGGACATGGACCAATCAAAGTGAAACCAAGTGACATCTTTCCATATCAGAGAAGTGGAGATATTTGTACATTGTCAGTGCTTTAGTTTTGGCACCATAATATGGGTCCTGATATTATTTATTTTTTTAGTGAATCACAGAACGCCTTTAACTTTCATTGTTGAAATCTTTGATGGATGGTGATTCTGAGAACATTCAGGCTAGGTTACTGGATCTGCTAGTTTCCGAACCAGAATGACCCAGAACTGGCCTGGATCCACCAGGATACAGATTCATATCCAAAAATGGCCAGATGTTGTCATGATCAGAATCCAAAATGCCATGTACAGAAGTCAGGCCATATCCAGCCTAATAAATGGAAATAAAAAAGGCTTCATGATTTCTGTGTTTCATGGCCTAAAAAGAAAAAAGAAAAATTAAGAAATGCATTCTATATTTTTTTCCAAGGAAAACCTTGGACACTTCCCCACATTTCGCAGATGGTACCCAATGCAAACCCGTCAATGCTGATTACGGCTCCTGACCCAGTAGGGACATCAAATGAGACACACAACAGAGGCAGCCAGCCCAGGCAATCAATCTTGAGACCTCCTGCACGAAGCTCAAAGCACTCCAACACTCGAGCTAGCCCACCCGGCTAAAATGCATTCTATATTACTTCATGGAACAAAAAATTCTATCATGGAAGAAAGACAGTTACAGCAATCTAACAACAGGATTACAAGGAAACTCCCACCTTAAAAGAGCCAAAAATGCAAGCATATGAACCTGTTCCCCAATAGGAAGGGATTCAACAACTTATGGAAAAAACCTAGCTTCATTTTAACAAGTGCCAATTCCTGCTTAAAAAGCCTCAGTTCCCCTAATAAGCTAAGTCACTGGATGTAAAAAATTCCAGGTCCTATCAGCTGTCTTCTTGGTCTGTCTTTGACCAAGCTAAGACTCTAAGTTTTCTGCTGTGTTTAATTTAATTTTCTGCTGTTTTATAACAGCCAACAGTCTTGTTTAGTTTTGCTGATCTGTTACGGTTGTAGTCTCAATTTGGGTGCTCTAGCAAGTAGTTTCAGTGTTAGGAAAAACATACATGCATGCCAAATAACAACAACACACCTAAACTATCTTTTCTGCTGAAATATGGACAGATCTAAGAGCTAATAAACAGCCACTAAAATGCATGTGTAGACACAGGTATTTTTGGTCATATGACCCTGGATAAAACCCCCCCGGGGAAAAC
>ML777238.1:259875-271626 GCA_009831015.1 Picea engelmannii
TACATATCTAGAGATCGGAACATAAATACATAATCAAGAAGGCTCTAAATGGCCTCTACAACATCAAATAACATACTAAGTTAGAGTCACTGATACTATAGGTGGGAATGCCAATGAAAAATACAAAATAGCCATAGGGTAGATACTAGAACCGTAGATGGAAGAATCTAATAGCTCATGAGTCGTGACTGTCAGTAGTCCTCCATGTCATAATCATCAAGATTGGCATCACTACCACTGCTCTCTCCTCCAGCCTCCTCTTCCTCCCCTATATCCAATGCAATTCGTGCATTTTTGGATGTGGACTCTGGAGGATGACCCCTCAAGAGGATCACCATCATCAAAAGTGATCAGCTCTAGCACTAGTTCATTAAGATCCAAGTTGGCTAATGCCAACTCAACACTGTTGTTCAAACCCTTATCATCAGAAAACATTTCCCACATCCTTGTCTTTCCCTTCAACCACTCTTCTCTCTGCTTGTATATAAGACAGAGGTTGGTGTGCACAAACACTACTAAGTCACCCGACATGACGACAAAGAGAAGAGTTTATACTTGAGTGAAGGGTACATTTTTATTGGGGTCGTGACAAAAGAGTTCAACAATCAATGCCACCAACATCGAGGTACATAAAGGGCTTGGTTCTCTTGATTAAATGTCAGTTCCATGCCCTCATACATGATAGAATCCAGTGGAAACATTGCAATCTTGCCAATCTTGAAATCCTGAAAACTGTTAAATCTGCTGAATTTTGAATGGGACCTAAAATTCTACTTTCTCCATATGAAGTCCAATGAGGTTGGAACCACTCTCAAACATCCTGAAACAATTAATGGTAATGTTAAAAATTTAGGTAAAAGGATGAAAATGAAAGATAAAGGAGAATGTCGCTTTTATTTAATTACCATTACCATTAATTACTTGGGTGGGTGAAATGGAGGGGGTGGGGACCTCTTTAAATAGCATTAATAAGGCAAAATAACCCTCATCGGCACACCAAAACACCTTACAACTCCAACTTGCATGAGAAAACATGAGCCAAGTACTTGTTTGTTACTTAGGTTTTAGGTTTTATGGGGTTTTGGGGGGTTTTAGGTTTTAGGGACCAAACCGGTCGGTTTGGTCATAAACCGGTCGGTTTGGTCATAAACCGGCTGACCGGTTCGGTTTATTGGCCGGTTTGAACCGGTCGACCATCAAACCGGTCAAACCGGCCGGTTCCGTTCCAGTTAGACCGGTTTTTAAAACACTGGGTTGTACAGGAAGATCAGACTGCGAAGAATCAAAATGATGCCTCCAAGACCTAAGGCACATATTGCTCTGTAAACCCTAGCAGAAGCAGCCACTAATCTTGTTGATAATCCAGGGGCAGATATCAACTCAGCTGATAACCCAGACTCTGCCCAGGTTGTTGAAGCCTCAAAGGAGCAGAAGTGAAGATCAGAAGATGGAAGGAAATACATTTTTGCAATTTTGAAAGCCAGTTTCAAAACAGAGCTTTCAATGGCTTAGGCAGGCTTTCACAGCTGTTTTTTGGCCACCAAAAGCAGAGCTTTCGGTAGCTTACAGGTTAGAATTTTGGCTCTCCTAGCCACCGAAAGCACAGAATAGGGAAGAATGCTACAATTTTTCCACAGATCTAAGTGTTGTTGTTTCAGTTGGCACAAGAAAGGTTCCAAAGTGATGACCATAATTTAGAGCATCAGTTTTATTGCTCTGTTTCAGTTTTGGAGGTGTCAGCAGCTTGAGGAAGATAAAACTTCTTATCTATTTTTGGCAAAAGATGACTGGTTTTTCAGGGTGGCATTTTCGACCTCATCCATCAGCATCTGAAGATCACTACAGCTGTCAAAGACTATGAAGACTTTCAAGGCTACAGGTTTGCAAGGGATCATTTCTAAAGGCCAAACGACTCCATAGCCCAATGGTAAAGGCTACAGGCAAGTTACAGGTTTGCAGAAGATCAGTTGCACAGGCCAAATGACTCCATAGCCCAACAGGAAAGGCATTGGAGCTGAGGTTCTTGAAACTTCGCAGGGAGGCTTTCATCTCCAGAAGGAGCCAGATGTTATCTCCTCAAATAACACAATCAAATTTGTTTATTTTAGGTGATAGGAAGTCATTGAAAAATACATTTCTAAATTTTTTAAGGTTCATTTTTTAGAGCCTTAGGTTTGTAATAAAGTTTGAAAAACTTTTGATTTGGTTTTCCCTCAAAAAAGACAAAACTCAGGTTTTGGTAGCTAAGCGCCTTTCCAAAAGGGCTTCTAAGCCACCGAAAGTGCAGAAATTCTGCGTTTTTACTAGGTTGAGTCATCATTTTCAAACGATGATTTTGAGCAACTGGAAGATCATTTTGCGAAACGGTCAGAGGTTTTTGTGCCTAACATATCAAAGACCAATAACCTCTCTCAATTTTCCTACAGGTGTCATAGATTGGGAGAATCGAATTCATCTCTGAGCCCTAATTTTTGAATCTCAAAATTTACCTGTTTGACACATGTTTTTGAAATGAAGATCAGGAGCAAATAAAAACGAATCTCAAATAACTGAGAGACGTTTTTTCTCAAAACAAACCTATCTACAAAAATAGCTCTCAGTTTGCCAAAATATTTTTTTATTTGAGAGATATCGGTGAATCTTTGAGAGGAATATTTCCATAATTTTCGGTGGCTTAGGCGAACATTTCAACTGTTCATTAGCCACCGAAAGCACAGACATGGCAAAGAGGTCGTATTTTTGCCCAGATCTAACTTTTTCTTAGCCAAACATCTCGAGAATTGTTTCTTAAGATGCATGATAATTAAATACATCAAATTTAAGGTTTTGTCTTGATGTATGAGGTGTTTTAAATGGTGGCAAAATGGAAATAACCACCTATTTTCTGGGCACAGAAAACAGTTTTTGGCTAAAAATAGCAAATTCGACCCATCTAGTTTTCTATGGATATTCAACAAACTTGGAAGGTTTTCTACACTTGGCAAAGATTTTGAAGGAGATAAAGATCATAAAAGATAAGGAGTTGACCTAGTTTTTAGGATCTCTTCCTATTCTTTTGTGACAGTTTTTGACTGTCTATTTTAAGTAAATCTGATCCTACTTTTCAGGATCTAGATTTCTCATGTAAAGGCTATAAAGCCATAGACTATTGATGTAACAAAGGGGGGAAATTCAGTCCTTGAGGCTGAAGGTTCGATTTTGAGTTCTATAATCCACTGTTATTGTAAAAAAGACACTTTCTTTAATATATTAAGCCTGCAAGCTTCTTTCATTGTTATTGTCAGACTCTCTTTTATCTTTGTCTATGCCTATGAGTTGAAATCATTCTTTTGTCTATGTTTAATGGTCCCATGGTAACTGTCATCTTACCTTTGACTGTTAAGCAAGAATCATAAGCATCCTTTGCTAGTTTGTTGACCCATCATATATATTGCCTATGTATGTTCTGGTTAATTGATTGGTTTTCTTATCCATTTGATTTACAAACCTATCTGATAATAGCTCTTGAAGGCCTTGTATTGCATGAATATAGCTAGACTATCTTGAAGATACAATCCAGTGATTTAAGATATTCATCTTGATCCAAACCCACACCCATTATTGAGAAAATAGTTACAAAAAGGTTAAGTTGCCAGGCATCTCTAAGATACAGCCTAGGAGAGTTTCCTAGAGTGATAACAGACAGCGAGAAGAAAGAAGAGACGGTACCTTCTCCCCCTTCAGCAGTTCAGAGGGAGACAGTTATGGATCCAGTTGATCCTGTAGCTCTAGTTGATGCTCCCAGAGACATTATAGTAGGCCAGAAGAGGCCTACATGGGCTCAACAGACTCTGTAGGAGGCAGAGAGACATGTAGCTCCTCATGGTACATTTCGAGAGAGCAAGAGGCCGCAGGGATTTTCGAGCTATGTTTCAGCTATGAGCCACATCATTGATACTGAGCCTTCTTGTCATGGAGAAGCAGTAGGTCAGCAGGTTCGGCAAGATGCCATGACTGAAGAGTATCAGTTCATCATGAAGAATGATATGTGGGATATTGTCTCGAGACCGGAAGGGAAGTTTGTAATGACTTCCAAGTGGATCTATAAGATCAAACATGCTACCGATGGAAGTGTCGAGAAGTACAAAGCAAGATTTGTGACTAAAGGATTCTCTCGAGTGGAGGGAATAGATTATGAGGAGACATTTGCTCCTGTTGCCCGATACACTTCCATCCGTACGATTATTGCCCTTGTCGCATCCATGGGTTGGAGACTATATCAAATGGATGTGAAGACAGCCTTTCTCATTGGAGAAATTGAGGAAGAAGTTTACATCAAGCAACCAGATGGATTCGTGATACATGAAAACGAGTCTCATGTGTGCAGGTTGAAGAAAGCCATGTATGGACTAAAGCAGGCACCTCATGCATGGTATGAGAAGATTGATGGATACTTGATGAGTTTGGGCTTCAGCAAGAGTGTTGTTGAACCCAACCTATACTACAACATCGTTGGTAACAAGTGCCTAATTTTGGTCCTATATGTTGATGACTTATTCCTCACCGGTTCAAAAAGCCTTATTGTTGAATGCAAGCATGCATTGGCTTTTGAATTCGAGATGAAGGACCTTGATACGTTTCACTACTTCTTGGGACTAGAAGTGTGGCAGAGGACTGATGAGATTCTCCTAAGTCAGGGCAAATACACAGTGGAGATATTGAAGAAATTTGGGATGACAGACTGCAAGTCCATGCGTACACCGATGGTGATGAATCTGAAGAAACTGAGCAAGACTTCTTTTGATTCAAGCAAGATTGATCCACATCTTAGCAGACAACTGATTGGATCATTGATGTATCTGGTTAACACCGAACCCGATATATGCTATGCAGTGAGTGTACTCAGTCAGTTTATGAGTCAGTCGAGACATACACACTGGATAGCAGCGAAGCATGTGCTGAGATATTTATGAGGCACAGTTGTTTATGGACTGAGATATGCCTCCCATGTAGACATGATATTGCAGAGATATGTCGATGCAGATTGGGCAGGGAGCGCAGTGGATCGGAAGAGTACCTTCGGTTCTTGTTTTACTTTGGGATCTGCCATGGTTTCCTGGTGCAGCAGAAAACAGACTTTTATGGCTTTGAGTACCGCAGAAGCAAAGTACATTGCAGTATGTATGGTAGTCCACGAAGTAGTGTGGCTTCACAAGCTCCTTGCAGACTTATTTGGACATGAGATGGATTCCACTGTTATCCATTGCGATAACCAGAGTTGTGTGAAGCTCTCAGAGAATCCTGTGTTTCACGATAAATCGAAACACATCGAGATCAAATACCATTACATCAGAGATATGGTGCAGAGGAAAGCAGTACATGTGCAGTACCTTTCTACACACGAGCAGGTTGCAGATATCTTCACAAAACCTCTTGCCAGGACGAAGTTCGAGTACTTCTGTGAGAGACTTGGCCTAGTGGAGAATGCCTCCCTAGCTGAGAGGGAGTGTTGATGATTGCACATTCATGAGACATTCTCCAGATCGTACTCCTCTACACTGAATTGAGATGATCTGTGAGAACGCCCATGTGATGGGTGAGTCATACTCCTCTGGACTGAGTGGAGATGATGTGTGTGGTCTCTTGTCGTGCTCCTCTGGACTGAATTGAGATGACTTGAGATGGTCTCCTGTTGAACTCCTATGGACTCAGTTGAGTCGACTTGAGATGGCTCTCCAGATGGTACTCCTATGGATTTAGTTGAGTTAATCTGTTGAGAGTGACGTCCCTGTGGTTGAGAACATGTGTACTTGTCCCTAGTGGCAGAGCACTAGAGGATGTGTGGGAGATCCCTTGCTATATTCTCTAAGAGTAATATTATTGTGAAACCCTAATTTTGTATTGTGAAGGGTACAGTGGGCCCCACCATGTAAAGATAATTAATAGTGTAAAAGATTAATTATATTATTTAGTTATACAAGTCGGCCCTATTGTGCCAATAGACACATCTATTGATGAGTTAGGTCATGTATTTATAAGAGAGATACATCCCCATTGTGAATCATATCGCATTCTCACAACACACATTGTGGAGATCTAAAATTTGGTGCGCACTTCTCTTAGGCGCTAGCTTTCTTGGTCATAGAGCACCCTTTTGTGTGTGCTAGGGTTTATGGCGTGAGGGTGATCTTCTCTTGACTCTATAGAAAAGGATTGTTGGGTTTTTCCATTGTTTGAGAAAAGTTTTCCCAGGATAACTTCTTGTGTCTTGCGCATGGTTATTCTTCTTGTGATCTTGGTTACTGTAGCTATTGTATATTGTATTGTTGCATTGTTTATGGTTCAAGTTCATGCTAAATTGAAAGAAACTACATGTGCTTGAGCTAAGCATTAAAATTCAACATCCATTTCACCCACCCTCGTAAGTAAATTTCATCCTTTTACTTAAATTTTTAATATTACCATTAATTGTTTCAAGATGTTTGAGAGTGGTTCCAACCTCATTGGACTTCATATGGAGAAAGTAGAATTTTAAGTCCCATTCAAAATTCAGCAGACTTAACAGTTTCAGGATTTCAAGATTGGCAGGATTGCAATGTTTCCACTGGATTCTATCATGTATGAGGGTATGTGTTGGAAATATTACACACTCACCTAGGTAATTTTTTTCCTAAGATTGATATTCCAATGTTGAGAATGCTTTCTTAGATGAGAATATTCTCTCTAGAGAATATTCCCCTACAAATAGGGCATTCCTCTTCAGTTCAGAGTCAGTTACACTAACTTACACTCAGTTAGACTAGTGGAAGTCACTCATGCATGGAAACCTCGATTTTATCACCAGCAGTTGCATGAGAGATGAGTGAGTGAGTGTACAAATGAGCAAGGCGTCACCTTATTTATAGTCTTCTAGTCATTTTAGCTGGGGTCGGCTTCTTCTCTGGGAAATCCTTTTTCCCTTTTATCTTTTCCTGTGAGCCAACTTCTCTTTCTGGAGATTCCAACTTCACTTTATTCTTTTCTGGTGGGCAGACTTCTCTTCTAGGGTTTTCTTACACTGTTAAATGGTCTTCCTTTCACTTCTGGAATCTTCTCTTCTTCTAAGAAAGGTTGTCTAGGAGGAAAATACCTCCCGCACCTACCAAAACATAAATAGGCAGTACCACGGTGTCACTTGAAGGGAGAGGTACACAGAGTGCCATGGAGGTATAGTCTAGCTTGTAACACACTTGTGTAGATCCCTCAACACAAGTGGGACATTTATATATATCTGTTTGCTTTTGCAGGTCTTTGATTTTTTAAGAAGAAACATTTCATTGTTCTCAAAACCTCTTTGGGCGAGCATCTGGAAGGTTCATAATATGGCTTTTAACTTTTGCCAGCTACATTCCCTCTGGGCCTTCAACCCCTTCTTCCCATGAAATGAGGGGCGATCCCTTCTTGGGTCAATACACCCGAAAATCCCAAAAGATAAGGAGATGAGGGAATGAAGTGTGAAAAGTGGCAAGTATGGTCAGGAATGGTACGATGACCTATCAAGGGGACCTCCTAGTAGCAAACCTGTCCCTAAGGGTGACCACTTACTAGGGCGCAATGTCAACCACCAAGGTAAAAGAAGGCAAAGAGCATAATTTCCAAGCAGGTGTTACATAATCAAAAGCAGTTTTAAATGCAACAAACTCAAATGCCTCAAATATTGAAATGACACTCACCATAATACCTGGCTTGTACCTCATGGAGAAAGACCCAATGTCTTCCGGAAGCAAGCTTATGTGGTGGATACCCTCATGATGAACATGAGATCAATAGTGGTGACGTGGGCCTCTGTCTGTGCAAGTGGACGTTGTCAGCCATATACCTCTCGGTACTCCATGTCTGCAACCTGAGGGCCTTGAGACATCATCTCCTTAGTTATCCCTAGGAAATGGGGATAACAATACCTACATCATACAATATAGCCATCATCTCCTTTTCATAAGTTGATTTTCCCAAGTGCCTCTCATTAGAGTTGTTTGCTGGTAAAAGCCAACAGTCACCCCTCTTGCATGAGCACGAGTACTACTCCAATGCCTTTACTCGAGGTATCACATTCCAAGACATACAGCGAGTACTAGGGTTGTACACATAGCATTCTTCGAGTCCTAGAAAGCCATTTTGCTGCATCATTCATACTAAAAACATTTCTTTTCGCAAGGTTGCAAGGGGAGCAGCAATCTTACCATAGCTCCTTACGAACTTTCCGTAATAACGAGTGAGACCAAGAAAGCCTCTTAAACTTTTAAGAGATTTGAAGCGAAGCCAATCCTTCATCGCTTCTATTTTCTTCGGATCCACACACACACCATCATGACTAAGAATATGGCCCAAATATTCCACTTCAAAGACACCAAAGGCACATTTGGACCTCTTAAGAAAGAGTTGACGATCAACAAGTAGTTGTAAGACCTAATCCACATGGGTGACATGGGTTTTCCAAGTTTTACTAAAGATCAAGGTACCATCGAAAAAGGCAAAGGCAAAATGATGCAAAAAGGGATTAAATATTGTGTTCAAGAGACCCTGGAAGGTGGATGGTGCATTTCAAAGGCCAAAGGGCATCACCAAGAACTCATAATCATCTTTGTGAGTGTGAAAAGCAGTTTTAGGAATATCCACCTCCTTCATGCAAATTTGGTGATAGTCCGTGCAAAGATCGAGTTTGGTGAAGAATTGAGCACCATTGAGCTCATCCAAAAGGTCATCAATGACTAGAATGGGAAACTTATCCTTGAATGTCAATGTGTTTAGAGCTCGTAAGTCAGGACACATGTGCCAAGTGCCTTCTTTTTTGAGTACCATGACAATCGGTGAAGAATAAGGGCTAGTACTAGCGTGGATTACACCAACGGCTAGCAACTCCTAAACTATCTTCTCTGTCATTTTTTGGGGCAAATGGATGGCGATATGGGCGTACATTGGATGGGAAGTTGCCCGGTGTGAGCAAAATAGAATGATTATGCTCACCTCAAGAGGGCGGTGGTCCTTGGGGAGGTTCAAAGACGAATTGGTGTTTGGCCAAGACTAACTACATGTCAAAATGAATGGGTTGAGAAAGTGTCTCAGAGGCTTGAATGTCATGGAATTGAGCCACAATGCTTGATGCCCCTTTCTAAGAAGCTTTTCCATATAGTGGGAGAAGATTTTGCTAAGCATGGGTGTGTTTCCAATCTATCATGTGTTGCAACTCATCACACAAAGTTTCGAAAGTGGAGACTTTGTTGGAGAGATCTACTCCTAAAGTGGTAGCCATGGAGATGTGGATCCACAAAAAAGGGTTACTAGAGAGGCGCACCAATGTGATGAACACTTCATCCTGGGTCTTTTGGGATAGATGCCTAGTAGTGGTGTGGGCAGGTCCACCAAAAAGACTTACTAGAGAGTGGTACCACGATGAACAGCTCAATGCAAGAAGTTTGTTGAGATAGGTCTCAAATAAGGGGGTGAGCAAGACCCAGATATTTTTTTGGACTACTTTTGGCAAAAAAAAAAATTGTTATTCCTGGCGAAGTTGAACCCCCGCCTATATATTATTGTGCTAACAAAATTCCAAAATTCTCAATACAACAATGTATGTAGGAATTTCACGGACTAGCCACAAAGGACAAGGTTTCCAGGGTCTTGGGGGCAAGGGAATCCAATTGCTATAGCTCTCTGAAATACTTGCAGGGTCCAACAATGGTACTCGATCCAATCTCTCAAGGCACCAACTAAGGAGGCTTGTCCATGTTAGAATATAATGGATGTGCTCGTTTTACCATTGACAATATCTCTATTGTCACCCAACCATAGGCCGAAGCCACCCTCGGGGCACCTTAACCTTGACAGAGAATCACTCTGGAAGCAAACCCTAGGCTAGATAGCCAAACAAAGGGTAGCGCACCTTTCCCCAAGGATAGCACACCAACAAGAGCTAATCAGATGTTCCAAACCCTAGCCAAGAGATAGTCCAAGCCAAACGTGATCTGCTAGTTGCAGCAGCTGCAATGGCAGTTCTCCTCAAACCTGCGCACAAGACTAGGCACTGCAATGCACACAAGTTGTTTCTCTGCAATTCTGAGACTGTCTGCCAGAATGAGAACTAGCCTCCTGTATTTATATTAATTCTGGCTAACTGCCTGGGCCAATTTCTCATTCTGGGTATTTGTCTGTTCAGTATATTATTATTTCTTCTGGTCGACTTCTTCTCTTGGAGGCTAATAACCTAATATAAATTATCTTCTTGAGCCGACAAGTCTTCTAGAGTTATTAGCCAACTCATTAGGGTTTCTTCTTGCTTCCCGAAGTATTCTATTCTCGTCAAGTTTACACGTGGAGGTAAATACCTCCCGCAACTACCATAATACCAACACTCCCTCCTAGCTAGAGAGGTATTACAAGTAATGGTCTTGAGCACAAAACATACCATTCACCCGGTAGCATCAACATAGTCGTCTAGACTATCTCCATGAGCATCATTATCACCGTCGGTGTCATCAGTTGCATCATCTCTCGAAATCATCGTCCATCTGAGTAATCAGACATGATGTTGGATAAGTCACTCACACCACAGAGTGATACAAGAGCCATTCTTCTAATCTGGACATATGTCCTAGAAGTGTAGATGTTCTGAACCATTTTTCGTCTAGGAAATCTCTGTCCTTTAATCATTCATCTGGTTGATAATCATTTACCAAACTACTGATAGTTTTCAAGGTAATCAAAACAAAATAGAACACAACTATGTCTATCCATAGTAGTACATAACTACAATCCAGTGGTACACTACCACACCAAGTAGCAAACAAGTACTTGATCAGTAACGTATAGTCACGAATAGTGGAACACATCCACCACAGTAGTATACATCTACTGTCATACAGGCTTCATAACAATCATCTGATATCAACCTGCATAGAAACAATGTTATGATATAAACTGAATCATCTGGGCCAATCTTTCACTCACATCTGTGAGATCTGAAAGAATATCTGCCCTCAAGGTAGAACATCAACGATGGGCTATCTGCCTTATTCTTCTCAAACAAGGAAGAATGATTGTTCTGATTTCTGAACCTGGACCATTCCTCACCCTGGGCCATTCCTCCGACACTAAACAAAGTGTAACCTGGAGAGAATGAATCTGCCCTAAGGAATGTTTGTCCCTGATTGCTGAGCCTGGACCATTCCCCACCCTGGGCCATTCCTTCGACACTAAACAAAGTGCAACCTGGAGAGAATGAATACACCCTAAGGAATGATTGTCCAGACCATTTCCTCTGTTAACCACAAGAGGAAAAGACTGTCTTGTACCAACCTCCAAAACGGACCATTCCTCATGTTAACCACAATGAAAAATCGATGTCTGGCGAGGCGGGCCAGTCTTCTTGAGTAACCCTCAAGAAGAGAGACTGCCCTAGACCACTCCCCATGTTAACCACAATGGGAAGTCATTGTCTATGGTACATCAGCAATCTAGACCATTTCCCATGTTAACCACAATGGGAAATTGTTGTCCGTTAGAAATCTCAATCCACTTTCCGAACAGGAAAGAATCTGCTCATCCTAGACCATTCTTCGAACTGAAAAATGATTGTCCATCAATCAATAATATATCAGTGCTCCCTCCCAACCTGGGAGTCATCTCTTCCTTTTTCAATAAGGAAGTCATCTCCACGAGCTCCAGCTTGAGTACACAAACTCTTTCATCTTGGATAGAAGCTTTACCAAAATGTCTGCTTATCTGCTCATCTGTGGA
>ML777238.1:273003-291949 GCA_009831015.1 Picea engelmannii
ATGATGACGACAGCATAACATCATACTTTGTGAGAATCTCTCAGTTAAGAGATCAACTACAAGCTATTGAAGAGATCATCTCAGAGAAGGAGTTGGTAAACATAGTACTCAATGGTCTTCCCAAGACGTGGGATGCATTTGCCTCAAGCATGAACACAAGAAAGGAGTATCCAACATCTGAAGAACTTTGGACTTGTTGTGCTCAAGAAGATTCAAGGATCAGTGCAAAAGAGAAACCCCAAAAGAAGTAGGATGATCAAGCCTTCACAGCAAGATTCAAGAACTTCAGGAACAAAAGGAAGTTTGGTTCAAAGAAGAAGACAAATCAAGAGAAAGATATTTCAAAAATACAATGCTTCAACTGTCGAAAGTATGGTCACTACAAGAATCATTGTCCCGAGTTAAAGAAAAGGAAGGAGAAACACGAAGCATCAATTGTCGAAGAAAAGGAACCTACAAAGAAGACTAAGCAGGATGAAAGAGACTTCTTCTTCTAAAGGTAACAATACTCTTCTTATTTCTTGTACATATCTTGTTTGCATCGTCTCTGTACATATCTTGTATATCTATCTCTTGGATAATGTGTTCCAAGAAGAACTATACCTATGGAAGAACAACAAAGATAAGGATGGATATCATTAGATAATACACATGATGAAATACGTCAAACAAATCATGTGAAAGTTATTGCAAGATAAGCCAAATCCATCATGAAGAGACTTAGAAGAAGCAAAAATAGAAAGAAGTCAACAATCAAGAGAAAATTGGAGAAAGACCTATAACACCTTGCAGAAGGGAATGAGGATGCAGACGGAAGTGTGGACTCTCCTGGATGGAGGGAGCCGATTATATATCACCATAAAGAAGAGCATGTATTCATACATGAAGCAAGGATTAGGAGGGAGCTAATCCTATGATCCATTGAGGATATGGCTTGTTGTTGAACTGAATGAATAAGCCTAAGCCTATACCCATGCTTTCTTCTTTATAAACTAGGAAGAAGAATAAGTCCAGCAAATCTAGACACATGCACAACAGCACCTCGACTTGGATGATCTGAAGCATGCACCCTCCTTGAGATATATCATACGTGCCCTTATCTGCATGCATGTGCCTAACTAAACTTAGACTGAAGCTACAATTAGAAAATTGCTTAATAAATGAAAACTAATACATGCAACTGCATCTACCCACTTCTACTTAACATAGAAATGGCATGCAATCTCCTAGAACTGGAATCTAAGGATAACCTATCCTATCCTATCGATAGCTGGCGCATGCATGCCAATGTTTTAAAACTCGGACTCCACCTTGGAATCGGTCAATGGTCAACTCCGACTCAGACTCGGCCTCGGAATCAGTGGATAGTCAACTCCAACTTGGACTCGGATTGACTCAAACCAATCTGATTTCAATGACTCGGTTTACTAAAATTACATAAAATATTTATATTTTAATGAAATTATATTTTAAAGATTCCAAAAAATTATTGAAACTTTGAAAGAAACCATTATGAATAAACGAGCAAGAACATTTAAATGACAAGCAATGTTCCACCATCGCTTATACTGGGATCCTCATCATTAGTATCACCCTTTGCCTCTTGTCTAGCCTTTGCCTCTACCTCGAGTAGTATCATTATTGAAACTACCTAATCAAAGCCTTAAAATATGGTAGAAAAAGCTTAACATGCCTAATCAATGATTTTGGTTTGAGTGAAAGGTACATTTTTGCTAAGGCCATGTTAGAGGAGTTCAACAATCAATACCACCAACATCGAGGTACATAAAGGGCTTGGTGCTCTTGATTAAATGTCAATCCCATACCCTCATACGTGATAGAATCCAATGAAAATGTTGCAATCCTACCAATACTGAAATCCTGAAAACTGTTAACTCTATTTGATTTTGAAAGGGATATGAAATTCTACTTTCTCCATATAAAATCCGATGAGGTTGGAATCACTCTCAAACATCCTGAAACAATTAATGGTAATGTTAAAAGTTTAAGTAAAAGTTGACATTTCCTTTATCTTTCCTTTTTATCCTTTAAGGATTAAAAGGAAAGATAAAGAAATGTCACCTTTTACTTTAAGAATTTAACATTACCATTAATTGCCAACGTTTTTGGCCAAACCCTTTTAAAAAAAAATTAATCTTGCATGTTGGTGGGGTCTAGTACCTACTCAGTCGAGTCAAGCCTTGACTCAGCCGGTTCGATGCCAAACCGACTTGCCAAGTCAATAGCATTTTTGGCCAAACCCTTCTAAAACAAATTAATCTTGCATGTTGGTGGGGTCTAGTACCTACTCAGCCGAGTCAAGCCTTGACTTGACCGAGTTGACAAATTTGGTACCGAACCAGCAGAGTCCAGCCTTGACTTGGTCGGTTCGATACCAAACCGGCCTGTCAAGTCAACAGAACAACCGAGTCGAACCGGTTTTGGGTTGGCTCGGTCAACTCGACCGAGTCCGAGTCTGAGTTTGAGTCAACCGATTTTTAATACACTGATGCATGCACCTTGTTATCGCGCAGATTGTAGTTTGGGCAAAGCCCAACCCAAGCAACAAGTGTGTAACACAACTAGGGACACCTATCATTGTCACCTCAATAAATATCCACCTCGTTTTAATGAAGGACAAGTCCAACACAAGGGAGGCTTCCCGGGTGACCCTAGGGGGATTGCAAGGGGAGAAGCAAGGAGCTAGAAGAATACCCCTAAAAGTCAAGGTATAAGATAAACTTGAGGCTTGAGGAGAGAGACTTCAGAGTTGGTAAATGGTTGTCGAGATTGTATACCTGCAAAACAGTGTTAAACAAACCAAAACAAGACCAAATATGATGATATGAGCCTCAAGACAAGTGGGAAATCAGCAAGAAACCTTGTTGTCCCAAAATTGCAGCAGTAAGGAAATATATATCAGCAATGAAGAAGTTATAACAGCTGCAAATTAAACCATCAAAGTCAACATATAATATTGGATAACAATGCTTGCAATTAGTAGATAATCTTCCAATGTTTAAACCAAAACTTTGATAGCAAAAGTGGGTTGTTAAAGAATGTTATCAGCAAAGTTTTATAACAGCCCTATGGCTGTAGCAAATTTTTGCTACAGCAGCTGCCAGCAAGTTCTAACCACTAAAATCAGCAAGTAAGCCACCCAAAAAATAGTTGTTAAACAGTAGATCAAATATCACAGCTTATAAGTAAATTTCAGCGATAGAAAAGTGGAAAAAGAGTATGAGAGAGTGAGTTTGCTGCAGCCCTAATGGCTGTAGTTTAATGTTTGTTACAGCAGCACTATCACTTAGCAAATCAAGACGCCCTTGGGGGGAAAGATAGCCAATAGCATATAGAATTTAAATCCAACCTTGAACAATTCAATCTCTTAAATTTCACGTTTACCAATGCAACAATATTCAATCTCCAAAGCAATTAGTGCCTTATCTATTAGGTTAATGGAGTCTCTTGCTTGGTCACAACCAAGTTAAACTAGGGTAGGGGTGTAAACTCTCTTACTCCATAGAGAAGACAAACCCTAGCAAGGTTTTGCTACAAGGGTTAAACCCCCTTACTCCTCGTAGCAATCCTTAAGCCCTTTCAATAACAATAGCAGAAATTTCCTTGATGCAGGGTGTATGCCCTTATACTCCTCCAAGGGTTTGATAATATGATCTTCAAATTAAGAAGAAAAACACAAAATTGCAGAAATTCCTTACTTAATCCAAGAGATAGCATGCAAAACCCTTACTTATCAAAGATATTCCAACGATTTGCCAAGAAGAAGCATCCAAGAGAAGTCACTAGCTTTTATTCCACCAATAAACAAGTATTCCATCCATTTTTTGCACTAGAGAAAAGAGAGTGAATTGCCCAAGAGGGCCAAAATTTCACTCCAAGAGAGATTTATCAAGTGATGAATTATGATCTGTGACAAGTGACTTGCCTCATATTTATATGAAGAAACCCAAGCCCTAGTTTGTCCACTTTACAATTAAATCTATGATTTTAGGTCTAAAACCTAAGTTACAATGCTTAATTAACAAAACGTCTTGTCTTTTTGCCCACATAGACTTACAAATGACCAAAAATAACAAAATGATGGGATGTTAGCCCACAAAATTCCTCTCCAAGGTGGCACATGCGATGGAAAAGCTTCCAAAGGCTAGAACATCAAGCTAGAAAAGTGCCACATCATCCCCAAATCAAGCAATAGAGTGGGGCTTTAAGCCCACAACAACACTGAATGTGTCAAACATGCCAAACATCCCATCAAGATGTGACATCATGCCTCCCAAGAGAGACGTTTTGGCAAAAGAGGGTGTCGTCACCCCTTCATCATCCGAAGCCTCGTCCAAGTGCGAAAGTCATCTTCCCAAGTGCAACGTTCATCTTCCAAGGTCTCCAATGAATGGGGCGATACATCCAACCAATGGGCTTTCAAGCCCCTATGGAGGTCCAAGTGGCTTAGGTCCTCCATGAATAGCTTTCATCAGGTAAGGTCCTGCAAAGACAAACAAGTACACCCTCCAAGGGTCCACAAGTCACATGTACCATGCCAAGTAAGCCACACTTAATAAAAGAACCACCCAAACATGTGCATTAAAATCCCCTTTTTCAAACTAAACAAATGCTCAAAGACATTATAAATTTTACCAAATTTAGGTATGGAAGGGTTGTCATGGTGCCCTATTGGGTAGGCCAATCCCCAAGACAAGGAATGTTTCCCAAGACGATATTCTCTAAGTCATGTAATGAGTATGAGGCGGATGGGGGTAAGACTTTTGGGCATGGGGTTCCTGACATATCAAGGGCTCATATTGTCTCATCTATGGGTGCCTTTGTGGAGGGTGTGTTGCATGCCTTCGTTTGCAATGCAACATTTTTCCAAGCCCTTTATTTGCCTTTCATTTTTTATGGTCTGAACATTGAGTGATATGTGCAATGGAAAGTAAAAGAGCACCACAATGCCACTTGAAGTTAGAACACATTGAGTGCCACATGCACAGAAAATTAAAAGACACCGCAATTCATTCCCCCATCAAGCGGGTTATTTTTTATTTATTTTCTTTTAAAGGTCCTTCATTTTATGGAGAAGCATTTCATTGCTCTCGAGACCTTAGGGCGACAATCTAGAAGGATAATTTATGGCTTTTGACTTTTGCCAGCTACAACACCTCTGGGCCTTTAACACCTTCTTCCCATGAAATGAGGTAAAAGCCCTTCTTGGGGTCAATGAACCCACAAACCCAAAAGATGAGGAAATGGAGGGGAAGAGGTGTGAAAAGTGGTAAGTATGAGAGGGAATGATACGATGACCCTTCAAGGAGACCCCCAATGGCAACCCTTTTCCCGAGGGTGACCCACTTACTAGAAAACCATGTCAACCACCAAGGTGAAATAAGGCAAAAGGTATTATTTCCAAGCAAACGTTCCATAATCAAGAAAGGACCATTTGCAACATGCTCAAATGCTTCAATTATTAAGGTGACACTTACCATGAGATCGGACTTGTTACCTCATAAAGCAAGACATGTTGTCCTTTCTAGGCCAGGCTAGTGTGGTGGATGCTACTATGTTGCTAACAATGAATGGTGACGTGTGGTGGAGAGGAGGGGCTGTATCTGTTCAATGTGGGCTCAGTTGATCATCTGGCTCTCGGCACTCCATGTCTTCTACCTGTGGGCCTCGAGACATCATCTCCTTAGTTACCCCTAGGTTGGGGGGGTAACACACCCTCACCGTTGGAAGCCTATAAATAAAGATGTGTACCCCCCTACTAGTCCATTCTACTACTACGCCCTCATCTACAGACCACTATGTTGCACGGAAATCAATACTGTGCAGATCTATTGAGTGTGTCATGCCTACTATATGTTAGTGATTGTAGCTCAGATAAGTATTTCTGCAAGGGTGTCTACTTGTGGAAATCGTCATCTAATGTATCCTATGCTTTTTCTAGAGTTCACTTTATTAATTAATTAATAAAGTGATTGTCTTTTATTAAAGTGACTTTTAATTAATAAAGTGCCTAAGTTGGGTCACTTAGTGATTTAATTAAAAAAGAGCCATTGATCTCACAGTTAGATCTTGACCGTTGAGATTATGGATTTGGCTCAAGTCAAAGTTATAAAAGACAGAGAGAGAAAAGGACAAAGACACAAAGAGGACATTTATTCATAAGTCATGTAAGTGTGAAAACCAAAGTTCTGATTTTCAGCCATTGGCGAGAAGAAAACCGCAACAAAGATCAGCGATAGAGAGAGAGAGCAACCTTGATTAACCAACAGATAGGCCTGATAGCGGGTTGAGGGAAGAAATCTATACAGCAAGAGGCCATACCAGATCCATACAGGTCGTACGGATTCCATACAGCAAACAGAACAGTGCAGCAGGGTCGCACGAGTGAAGCCTCCTCGATTTCTATGCAAATTAGTCGTCCAAAATAGTTCGTACAGGCCATACAGACTGTAGGGTACAGCCTTCAGGATGAAAGAGGCAGATTTCCAAAATCTGAAAATCTCTCAAGTTTTGTTGTTCATTGTTCTATTTTCTCAGAGCCATTTTCCCGAGTTCACGAGCTCTTGTAAGTTTTGATGATATTTGAATGATGAACTGATTTAGAAGAGCAAAAAATAATTGTGCATTGTGTGTGATTGCTTTTCTAGTTTCCGTTGCATTAAATGTTGAATAATTCCAATAGTGTAATTTAGATCTGATCTAGTTTATCTAGACATTGGTTTTAAGAAATTAACATGGTATCATAGCTCTTGCTTTAAGAGAAAAGCAGATCCAATTTATTTAGTGCAGATTATTTCAGCGAGCTTGAAGGGCAAAGCTCAAGGCAGCCATGTCAATCATCAATGTGAAGGTTAAGGATCGACTTGATGGGGTTTCAAATTTTCTGCCTTGGAAGGCAAGACTGATACCAGTCATGAAGGAGCAAGATTTGTGGATATAGTGACCAGTGGTATTCCAACCCCAGCACTAGCACAAATTGTAGCACAGGGTGCAGCCAGTGGTAGATCCGACTGAAGAAAGACATAAAGGCACACAGGGTGATCCTAGAAGCTATCAAGGATCATCTAATTCCACATGTAGAAGAGAAGGCCAATTCCAAGGACATGTTTGATGCCCTAGTATCACTTTTCCAAAGTGATAATATGAGTCTGAAAATGATTCTCAAAAAAAAGTCAGAGAATGCAACAATGTTACCAGTTACTTTATGAGGATCACACAGATCCGTGACCAGCTTGCAGCTACTGGAGAGACAATCCTGGAGGCAGAGCTAGTTAATATTGCTTTGAATGGGTTCACCAAATCTTGGGAACCATTCATCATGGGCATCTGTGCCCAGGAGCAGCTTTCCAAGTGGGAGATAAGATAAGATAAATTTATTAATGCCCAACAAATGACCACAAAAGTAGGTCAATGGAACTGAGAGCTACAATGTGGGAGTGCAATCGCAACTCCTAGATAATGCCGAAAATGCTAAAAATAAAATAAAGAAAGAACTATAAAGTCAGGTAGTCTCAGAAAGTATATAACCGTGATAAGAGAAAGAGAGAGAGTGAGAGAGAGGTTTGAGGATGAGGTTGTCAAAGTCTCCTGAATCGGATGGCCAAGGGCGAGGGGGGCAAACTAGGCATTGGTTCACTATCGAAGTCCTCGGATACTGTCAAGAGGTCCGGCTGTATGATTCGAGGGGGATGTAAGAGCGGAGAATACTCCTAACATCTGAGGCCGAAAGAAAGAAACTCTAAATAGAACTCTGGTAGCTCGTCTGAAACTGGGAGGTGGTCAGACGGATGGGAGGTGCCCTGCTCTGGAGTTGTCTAGAGCTAATCCCTCTAACTCTCTGAGAATATGTGGACTGATGTGCCTTGTGGCACTGTCGAATCAGTCTCGATGATGATGATCTGTCTCCCTGAGGGGGAGGCAAAGGAGAGACACGAGGTCTCACCAATTTGTTGTCTAGTGTACTTGGGGACTTAGCCCCAAGTTGCTCTGATAAGATGGGTCAGAATGAAAGTATGAGGTGATCGTCCTGGACATCCCCGGGTTGGGCGTTACGTGCTAGAACTGAGATCTGTGACAGAATATCTCCCTGATGAAGAGGGCTAGGCATCTTTGTTCCTGGTACCGAAAGAAAGTAGAGAGTGAGCCCACTGAGTCCCTGTATAGGAAATGGTAGTGTCCTCTAATCTCATAATATAGGACATCTAAAGATGAGGTGCATCTCTGTCCAGCTCTTGTAAGTGGCACATCTGACAGATCCTATCAAACCGTGGTATATGGTGATTTGTCTCGATCCGAAGCTGATGGTATCCAACCCAAAGCTGACCCAAAGGAATCCTGAGAGAGGGCATCCAATGTCTGCATGTGTAGGAGGGATGGACTACAATGCCATCTCGCAACTCCAAAAAGTGTTCTAGATAGAAGGACATCTTCGGGCCCAAGTTTGTTGAAGGAGAAGTCTAGGTGACTTGAGTGTAAGTCTATAGATGTCCTCTCTGGTGGCCTGATTCAGTACTTGTCTAGTCGACAAGAGATGGCGTGGTGCATCAGGAGAGAAACTGAACTGGGGAAGGCGCTCTAGGGAGATGGTCATCGAGTGGAGGAGTCGAGATGCCTCTGAGAACCAACCACGTACATAGCCTGAGGGGGAAGCTAAAGCAAGAGCCTCCGAGGAGTCAAGAACTAGGTAGGGATACTGCTCTCTCCCAGTGGTAGATTCATGAAAAGATCTAACTCTACGAAGGAAAGAGACCAGGTGGAAAATGACCTCAAGGCGAAATGGATGGCTGCCAAACTCTGCCTGAATAATGGGTTGCAGAACCCTCCGCTTGCAACAGATGGTATGCCTGAGAAGTAGGGTCTGGACCCCCTCCAACCTGGCCCGGTCTGTCTGTAACAAGCTCGGCCCCCAGATCTCAGAGCCATAGAGAACTGTGGGTCTGATAATAGCATCCATGAGGTAGAGTTTGGACGAGATGTCCTGAAACTGGCCCAAGAAGCATTGTCTCTCAATGAGAGCCAGGGAACCGTACCCTTTATTGACCCTAGGCAGAAGGGTCTGTCGCATGCTGAAGCGAAGCCCCGTGAACTATACTCCCAAATAAGTGTATGCTATGGTGATCTCAATCTCTACCTCCCTGTAATGGAAATTTCAGTCTGAAAGGGAGCTCTTCGATGCGTTGAAGATCAAAACCTTGGTTTTACCCAAGTTGATCGTCAATTGTCGAAGGTCACAAACATTGGCCAGTGCATCAATCTATCTCTGCAGGCCCTTGGGAGTGGATGCCATCAAAACCAAGTCGTCAACGAATAGGAGCAGGGAGATCAACACATGATGTAGAAGGCAACCATCCCCCTCCTATATATGCTCATGGAGGTAGGACTCCAACTCATCAATATAAATCTCGAAGAGTGTTGGTGAGAGAGGGCACCCGTGTTTCACTTTGATGGTACTCTAAATGAAGACTAAGAGACCATGTGCCATCCTGAGTCGACCTGAGACTGACTCATATAACCTCATAATGGCCACTAGAAGGGTCTCAAATATACCAATGTCACAGAGCCTCTGAAATAATACCTCCCTTGGCACAGTGTCAAACGCTTTCTGGAAGTCTACAAAGCAAGTATAGACCTTTGAAGAGCGATGACGAGCCTCCTCAATAATGGCTCGGAGTGTGAAGATGTGATCAATCGTCTGGTAGTCTGGGCGGAAACCAACTTGCCCTCTAGCCCTGAGATGACGTCTCTCCAGCTCATCAGAGAGCCACTAGTGTAAGACTATTGAATAAAGCTTGGAGAATGTGTGACCCACCATGATAGTCCGGTAATTATTTGGATCGGAACTACTCCATGTTTTATGCATTGGATGTATAATGTGTCATGTCCAAGAGGGGGGGAATCCTGAGCATACCTACCTGCTTAAATAAATCGGCAATACAAGACTCAACAGACCGGACGCCCTACTTAAGGAACTTGGATTGAAGCCCTTCCTCATCTGTTGCTCTATTGGTACTCATAGCTTTGGCTGCTCTCCTAATATCTCGTTGGGAAAAGAGGTGGCAGGAGGAGGGGGAGGAAGAGATGCGGGTGGGAGGTTGTCCGGGGATATCATAAAGGGAGGTGGTATGGGAGAATATGGCCTGGGGGTCAAGGTCAAGTGGGGCGGTTTGGTGTCTAGGGAAAAGGGTAGGCCAAAAGGCTTTCAGGGAGTGGCGAAGGGCCCCACAAAGTTCCCATCTCTTCCGGGAGAGAAACAGACGCTTTTTACAGCGAAGGAGTTGACAGTAAGTTTGGAGAGGTGGGGGGAGGAAGATGGATCGCGAGTAAGGGCAATCTGTATCTGCTTGTGGAGGGATTTGCATTCGTCGTTGAACCAGCGGTTCATGGGGCAAGATCCAAGGGTAGGCTTATGGATATGCTAACGAGTGGAGTGGGGGTAAGAATCAAGGGATGCCTCCATGAGAGTTGTGGAAAGAATCTCATATTTGGCTGTGGTGGTGTCTAGTGATCTAAAATGGGAGATAGGGGGAAGAGACTTTGGGATGACTGCGTTCAGGAGGAGACTCGAAAGGAGTCCAGATCCAGCAAGCAGGGAGGAGGAGGAGATGAAAACTTAGCCCTTGTCAGCGAAACCAAGATATGCAAAGGGAAAGTTTTTGTCAACATCATCGTAGATCCAAAGGGATCTCAGATCCAAAGGGATCTCAGATCCACCACATTCAGAGGAACTATGCAACCCAGGTTTGATTACTTTGATATGCCTCTACTTGTTATGGCATTATTGTAATCTTATGAATATCCATGTTGCATTTGATCTGTTGAAGTTATCATACTAACCATTGGTCAAAATTCAAAGTCAAAGTATTAGATTGATTAAAGTTGAGATTATAGAGTTTATTCCCTAACTCAGATTTCTGTCAAGATAGCATATTGTCTTAGTACAAAGGACAGGTTGAAGAAAATACTTGTCATCTTGAGTGAAGAAGACTCGGAAGAAAAGCAACACACTCATTCTTGAGGACAAGACTCCAGGTTCCAGGAGAAACTTCTTATTTTGTTTCCAGGTTACCATGGAGGAATGATTGATCACAACACTAGAAGAGTGTTTCTCTCATGCCTTCTTATTGTATTTATTACTTTTTACCCTTGTTACAGGCAGGTCACAAGTGATAGCTCTAAAGGAGCTACTATGACAATTGTTCTCACTATTGTTTTATTATTATTATAAAAAGTATTATTCTTGTCTATTGTTTCTCCCTTGTTGTTCTTGTTCCGGGCAGGTCACAGGTGATAACCCTGAGGGAGCCATAGTGATGATTGCAGGAGGCAATATATTAGATGAGACATGGAGCAGACTATCCAAGTTGTATATATGATCGTATACATCCATCTACCGAAGAAGAAGAAGAAGAAGTTACTTTTGCTAGATACAGAACATCTCATTGAAGACAGATGCCATGAGTTGAGAAGACTAGATCGTAGCTTTAGAGACCTCTAGGAGACATGAAATCTCCTAAGAAGATTCCCTTGTTTCAATGACAGAGAAGGAAGCTAGTCAGAAGGACTGGGATATGGATTTTGCCTTAAGACCAAAAGGGAAGTCAGTGGTGACTTGCAAGATTGATCTAACAAATCAAGCATGTTGCAAATAACAGTATAGAGATGTACAAAGCCTGATTTGTGTCCAGAGGATTCTCCCGGCAAGAGGGAGAAGACTATGATGAGACAGTTGCTCCAGTAATCAAAGAAATAGTTCCAGTGTTCATAAAGACAGCCAAAACAACCATGATTTCGATACAGTATGAGGTTCAGAGGGAGCAGTCCCTGTATTTGAAGATTGAGTTACCTCCATGAAAGAAGATAAGCTACCTTCAGTATCAGCCACTCTTAGCTTCAGATGAAGTTGTTGCCATGGTAGAGTAGAGGAGCTACTTCCACAGTTCAGCTACCATAGTGAGTGTTATAACCCTATAATTTATAGGATCAACTGTTGATTATAATTTTGTTCCTTTAGTGTTTTTGACTTGCAGATATTGTTGCATTCTACAAAAGAAAAGAAAAGAAAAAAGAAAAGGAAAAGAAATGAAAGAAAAAAGAAATAAAAAATGAGAAAAATTAAAAGAGGGCATAAAAGAAAATGGATAAAGCCCCATGAAATGATAATGACTTGATCCATACAGTTTAAACATGGCCAAGTCTTTTAAATTTAAGTATTTAGGATTAGTGAATAAGCTTGGCTAAACTATCTAATCTTAACCAAGTAATTAGGTTAGCTAGTGAATAAATTTGACCAAACAGTCTAATCTTGGTCAAATAGTCCCAAGGTAGAGTATGTTCTTAGCCCAATAGTCTAAGTTGGGCTAAAGGTGCAAATGAGTAGGTTAGGACATAGGTTAGTTAGTTTCTCTTCAATAAAATATGTAAGATGATCGATGAAAAATGCATGTTCTTGATGGTGAAATGTTTTTCTAACCCCATGGTGACAAAAGCAAGGGAAGCAGCGCACAAAACCCATAAAAAGGTCATTAAGCCTAAGTTTTGCCTCATATACTGAATCGCGCCCCGGAGATTAAAGATCGAGCCTAGATCTACGACTAAGCTTTTGGCGCCCAGATCTATGGCTCTGATGAGTTTTCGGACCCCCCCGACCGTTCTACCTTTAACGTCGAGGGGCGGGTCCAAAAAAGTGATTGAAGTGTGCGCTCAGATCTACGGTTATCCCGCCAGTGCACAAATGGACGGTCCACAAGAGATTCTGAACCCCCCCGACCATTCTACTTTTAACGGGGGGGGGGATCTGACATGATGGTTAAAGAATGCGTTTGGAACAACGGTTGATCTAGCTTTGTTTAGATCAACGGTCAACAAGAGATCTCGGACCCCCCCCAACCTTTCTACCTTTAACAGCAGGGGGGGTCCGAAATGAAGCAGTGTCCAGGCGGACCCCATCCCTACGTGGCATCATCTAATTGCATCTTACCTCCCCACTCCAAACATTTACCGCTTACCATTTTTCCAACTCACCACCGTCATCTAGAAATGTCACACCCCAAAACCACCCCTTGCAAGTCCCATTTCATGACCCTGTCAGCATGTCCCCTCCATCTAACCGTTACGGGTCATATCTTTTTCATTTATTTCCCAATCACCATTCTGCACGTCGAACGGGTACACACGTCAGATGTCCTTCACCTTGCCCCCTCACGCTCTAAAGGACCCGTTGGCCATTTATTACTGGCCACACACCCGTTGTTCACCTAACCTATCCTTTTTTCGCCCAACGGGTACCCGTTCACTAAATTCCAACCCCGTTTCGGTCATTTGCATTCCACTCACACTCCCTGCGTATCAGAGACTCATTTTCCTTCGCCCCTACAACATCTCATCCAGCCATAGTTTTCGCCTACTAACGTGTGTTCAGTGTGCAGGTACCGGTGGAAATCAATGGCACCCAAAAGTAAAAAGTCAAATGTGGAGGAAAATCCATTTCTCCCACCTCCTGTCGATCTCGACCGGATCCCATTAGCAGGCAAAGAATATTTAATCTCATAAACCAGGTCTGAATTTGACTTCGTCGAGCTACAGTCGTGGTTTAAAGACACCTTCATCGATCAGAGCGATGAAATTGGGCTCTGGGAGTCCAGTTTCCCTCTGTATCTTTTTCCCCATGTCCATCATTTTCCCGAATTCGCCCTCAAATGCCAAGCGCACTACCTCCCTGATCAGAGAGCCATAGTATCTTCGTCCGGAGAAACCTTTTTCCTTATTACACCCGAGGCCATCGATCAAATGATGCAGGTACCGAGAGCCGAACCCCGTTCTCCCCTCACAATTGAAATTCTGACATAAATGTATTAGAACCTGTCTTTTCCCCAAAGAGCACAAATCTTCGAGCTTTTCCTCCCACAAGATGCCCAATTTCCTAAGAAGAATCCTCCTTATCATTCCTCCATATTTTCCGAAAAGGGAAACCAGATTATCTCAACACTGTGTTGTTTGCTCGGTTACTTCTCAGACGAATGGGTGGATGAACCTGTCTCTGTTGAAGAGAAAGTTGCCACCCAGTTTGATTACAGCGGTTTTTTGGCCAAAAAACTACACGAGCAACTAGCAAATTTCCCTACAGAAGGCATGTTCCAGTATTCTTCAATACTGGCCTACATGTTTATGTTCTATGAAGCAGACAAATTTTCCTTTCTCATGCAGAAAATGGACAAGGACGGAAAACCGCAAGCAGTAACTTTATGGACGTCGCTACTCAGAAGAAACTCCACTGAGTTCAGTTTCAAACAGTTCATCGAGTTGTTTTATCACCTAGTGGTAAGCATGCTCAGTGGAAGACCAGAACCGAGGATAAACGAGGAGATCCAAAGAGTTCTGCACCTTTCGAATCTCGTAAAGACCGGGGACTGGTTCCTATATTAGAATCACACAGAGATCGGAGTGTATGGGTGTGAACTAGCTCCATACAAATTGCCCAAGTATGTGCCTATTCGAATATTTTCACTGGAGTATATTCGTCAGATGATAAACTTAGATGACATTCATTTTGTGTCTCTGAAGAAAAAACGGCAGATGAGGATTAAAGGGCAAATAGGACCGTTTATCTGCAACAGTCGAGCTGCTGGGGATGAGGCAGATAAACTATTAAAGGAAATGAAATTCAGCACCAGTTTCATTTGGCGTTATGATCCAAGTGGGATCATTGCAGAGATGAGATCCAAAAACAAAAGTTCACCTTATGCTCACACCCTCAAACCAGAAATTGAAAAGTATGTGAACCAGATAGAGTGGGAGGCAAATAGTCTGGTAGATACTGAACAACAGGAATCTACTTCAATCTCTATTTCACAGACTACCACTCCACAGGTACCAAAGGAAAAAAGGCCAAGAAAGGATGCCTCTCCTTCAGTCACTGAGGTATCAGCAGAAGATTTTCAGGTATACAGCAAAAGACCCAAAACCACTCATGCTACTCACATGTGTGGTGAGGAAGAGCCCTACTCTGTCAAAGTGATTGAGGGAAAACATCAAGTGATGTCCACTTCTTCTTCAAAGAAGCAGACGGATATAGCGGTGACCACCCAAAATCCACAAGGATCTGTACCTCTGAACATTTTCAAAAAATATGACATGATTAAAAAGAAGAACCAGATGCTTACCAACAACACCTACGCTCAGTTCTGGAAGCAAACCTCCACAGCACAGCACAGACTGTTGTCATCTTTTGACACAGAGAAAGGAAGAATGCATCTGGCATTTCTGCAAGCACAGGTGCCTCAACCCAAAGAGATCACTGACTACAAAAGGTCAACTATTGTTTTTGACACCAAACAAGTCCATCCTGTTGACCAGATGGATTTGCACAGACAGACTGGAGAAATGGTTTTCTCCACATTGGCACATGCTTCCTCTACGACAGAAAAATTACAAGTATCTCTAAACAATGTTCAGACCCAATTGAAGCTGGAAAAGATATCCTCTTTTGCAAAGGATAACAGAATAAAATCCTTAGAGGAGTTGGTGCTCAAGATTGGGTATGATCCCTCGAATGTAAAAGCAGCAGAGGAGATGTTAAAGAAAAAGAATGCTGACATTGCATCTCTGAGAAAGCAGCTGAAATTGCCACCAACAGAGGATTCACAAACTAAAGAAATAGCTGAGACAGAAGACGAGAAAGAGGAATTGTTGAAGCTAATCATGCAGCAGAACGCACAGATAAAGGAAATGGAGGCAGAATTGGAAAGGTTATTGAAAGAGAAGGAACAATCAACCCCGATGGAAGTCATTCCATTGAGTGCAGTTCCCCTTGCGGAAGTCAGTACAGCAGTTGTGCCAACAACCACTACAGCAGAAATTCCATCGGCAACTCCATTGACAGCACTGGAAAAAACTGTGGAGCTAGCAAAATCCATGGAGGAGATGACTCTGCAAGGAACAGAGATCAATAGGCTGAAAATGGAGGCTGAAAGTCTCCAGGAACTCAAGTCTTCCTTCCAAACAAGATACATCATTGAGAGACAAGTATCAAAGAAGCTCAAGCAGAAAATATAGCAGCTTCAGAAACAAACAGTGGTAGGTAAGACATTAGCAGAGGCTAAGGAAAATATCTAGACAGATATCTCCAACTCCATAAACGAAATTTGGCCCATGGTGCAAATCATGTTCAAGCAACATGATCTGGTGCCGAAGAGTAGGCAGGCCATCGACGGGATAAGAGGAGAGCTGGGTGAAATGCCATCGGCAGCTAACGAGATCATTAAGTTTCTAAATTCAAAAACCAAGGAAGAGCTTGAAAACCTGAAAGTTGAAGACAAAACAGAGACTATCCTCGAAGTCAAAAGAGTGTTGACCAAAAGAGGATTAATGTTGCAGTTGGAGGAGAAAGCTCAGAACATGGACATTGGAGTTCAGAGGTTTTTTAACAAGCTTAAGGCCTTACAGAAAAAGGGCCTTCCTGGCTTACTTGTCCTAAATGATAAATTGATGACCTTATCCAATTATAAAGAGGATTAATGTTGCAGTTGGAGGAGAAAGCTCAGAACATGGACATTGGAGTTCAGAGGTTTTTTAACAAGCTTAAGGCCTTACAGAAAAAGGGCCTTCCTGGCTTACTTGTCCTAAATGATAAATTGATGACCTTATCCAATTATAAGCAAAAGATTGCCACTATGGCCAAAGACAGTTCCAAGTTCTCAAGGATACAGGGCAGCATCACAGGCAAAGCGTTCTTGGAGACTTTGCAACCTGACCTCAACATACAGCTCGAAATCAAGTACATTTTCCTCACCAAACCGACTTTTGCTAAGTATATCGAGATGGATGAAATCTACCGCTGGCTATTGAAAGTTACCATCCCCGGTACACAAAGATGGGATGAGCTGTGTGAATTGATTGAGTAAAGATAAAGGTCTCATCCAAGTCAACGTCCAGTGCAGTCAAAATCATATGAATGACTCACCAACGGTCTTCCCCAAAATCAGCATGAGAGATTCGACACATCATCATCAGTTCCTATATTTTTGCATCTTGTTATCTAGATAGTTAAAATTAGCATCTGCCATGCCCTGATCATTGATGACAGGGTCGCTTGTAATTTTGATTATAAATACTTCAAACTTTGAAGTACTGAGGGTTGATCTTTACGCCCGAGCAAGCTATAATCGCTGTAATTTTTATCAAGAGGTTATTCCAGTAATACAAAGAGATGTTTCACAGGATTCCCACGTGTTAGTTGTTGGTGAAGTTTCCTCTGTCTTCGTAAAAAGTTTTCTTTCTCAGTTATCATGTTGTTTTTCTAATCTAATCTTTAAAAGAAGTTAAAGTTGCAGAATTTACCATCGTGTACTCTGTTCCTAATCTTTTACAGATTTAAATGTTTTCCTTCTGATGTTATAACGAAGAAATTCTTAATTGCTTTTTTGTTTTAACTGATATCTCACCTTTTCAGCAGTCCATCATTTTATTTCTAAAGAATCCACCAGTTGCACTACCTTGCCCTGTAAAACGAATCTTTTAAAAACTGTCCTTTGATCTCCATTTTTATAAAACAGACCCCATAGCGCAATGGAAGCGTAAGTGACATTCAACCATTTTATAAATAAAAAAACAACTCGTTACTATTCTTTTTAACTAGCCTAAGATCTGAAAATCCAAACAAATCTAAATCTTACAGAGAGATCCCTCTCTAAAACTGGCAGGGCTAGATCCCAGTTTCAAAGTGGTTGGTTAAGGTTACCTCTTGTAAATTTCTTCTACCCATTTACAACCTCTGGGAATTTACAGAGTGCTAACAGTGAGAATGGAGCAGTCATTCTCAGCTTCAGAGCAACTGCAGGTGCAAAGTCCCAATCCCAGAGGAACAGTTGCAGAGAGAGCAGAGGACAGAGAGCAGAGCACATAGAGCTAGCACATGATTGTGCAAATTAAGTTGCAGCTAAGCAAGTGTACCAAGTTGGTACAATGCGATGTGAAAATTTGGTTTCAAAGTACAGGATAGGAAGACTCATGTCTGCAAGTTGAAGCAAGCTCCAAGAGCTTGGTATGGCAGGATTGATAGTTTTCTAATGAGCTTAGGCTTTACCGAGAGTAAAGTCGATTCTAATCTTTACTTCAGGGTTATAAATGATGCGCCAGTTATATTGCTACAATATGTGTATGATTTATTCTTGACAGGAGAAGAAAAGAGATTGCAAGAAGAAGCTCATTGTAGAATTTGAGAAAAGTGTTAGAATTTGTGTAGTAAAGCATAACAGTAATATCTTTTAAATTTCAATGAGTAAAACAACTAGATCTACTGTTCAGACATCAATCTTCTCTTACTTAGCCAGTGTATAGATAAAGAGTAAGAGTGTAGAGCAGATCTGGACTAAACTCAACCAGTGTACTATTTGTTGATTAGCAAATCATTAGAATATCTAAACAGTAATCAATGTTAACACAGACTTCATTTATCACTGGATCTGATGCTAGGTAGCTCAAGATCAGATCTAAGTAAAAGATCTGATATAGATCTGAAATAATAGATCCAAACTAGAAATAGATCTAAGCTGGGATAAATAGATCTAAACAATAATGACTGAAGAACTCAATAGAAATATCCAGATCTGATAATCTATAATAATTAATGCTGATACATAGATCTAGTTAGATCAAACAATACAGAACTCACAATAAAATTCAGATATGAAGATAAAGAATAGGTAGCTTACCTTGTCCTGAAACTTTACCTCTGAAGAAGTCACACCCAACATATGAGATGTAGAACCATTTGTGATTATGCTCATACAAAGACTAGGTCATAGATCCACCTCATAGGTTGGATCTCTTTCCAAGAGATGAAGAACTTTCTTGCCACCAAGGGGATAAAAACCATAGAGACTTCACACAGTCAAACCCTCAAACAAAGGAGACTTGAATCACCCAAAAA